>BOPP01000156.1:960474-971949 GCA_017312745.1 Gryllus bimaculatus
ATAATAATAATAATAATAATAATAATAATAATAATAATAATAATAATAATAATAATAATAAAAACTCGAATTACGCAGAAAACTAGTGGTGCTAAAACAGCACGTACTTTCTCCCTCGTATTTTCACCCTAAATTTCGCGAAAAGTACTTAAATTTTTGGAAAATTTTACATGTTCTTATTTCAAAACCTAACTTTTCAAACCTTTCAAAACCTAACAAATTTCATTAAGGGAAACATTTATATCTTCATAATTGTAGTTGAAGGAAGTCGCCGAAAATTTTTGAATTTTTGCCATTTTCGAAAAATCAGGGTTTTTAAAGAACATGAGATCTGCACCATTCTCTTAAACGTCCTTCAATACTATTAAACAGACGGACGGGCACGTTTTACTGTAATTCGATTGTTCGGTATCAAGAACCTACAAAACATGGATTCTGGCTACAACACTTGTTAGAGGATTTGCTTACTAAATTTAGCAACTGAATTGATAAACTTTTTCGATACCAGATCCCAGTAATAAGTTTTCGTAAATTCGCCGTTTTCCGCGCACCATTGTAAGTAATAACTTTGTAAGTACGTATAAGAGGTAGCGAGAACGTAAAACGATACGATACGTATTTTCAACAACAATGTATAACGAAGTCAAATTTGATGTGCAGAAACTATTAAAATTACACACACATTCATACTTACATACTTACGCAAACCGGTCACAACAATATAGCAAGTAGACTGACAATGGCACCGATTGCTAATCACGTGACCTTCTATGCAGTTGCTAATCTCACCAAGATTATCGCCGCTTGTTTTGTGATTGGCGCACAGACGACCACGGATTGCCCGGAATCTCGGATTAGCGAGGCTCGGATAATCGCGACTCTACAGTACTATCATAATACCACTGCTCATTTTTGAAACAATTGCGAGTGGCGCTGTAGACCGTAATTGCTAGTATTGTAAATATTAACAACCGAGAGATATTAAGAAAGAAATTGTATACTTTTTAGATAATAAAATATATACATCAAAATGGCGACAATGGCATGTTATTCAGCACATTTACCACTATTCCAACAAAAAAATGTGAAGAAGAAAAAATTGGAGCCGTGTTTGAGAAAATTATCTTTAATAATGGCTATACTCAGGGCTTGATTTTTGGCGGCACGCGACGGAACGGCCTTCCGCTATGCTTTTATTATAAGCGTATTTTATTCCATTCGTACGAGAAATTAAAAGAAAAAATGTGGACATATTTTTGAGAAAGTTTTGAAAAGGTGCCAGGAGCTTCATGTAAAGTACCATCAAAATTTAAAGAACGAATTTCAAAATCCCAGGGATTCGAGTCGGGGCAGATGGGAATGTAAATGGGAATGTCTGAAAATGTTAATTTTGGAAAACAAAAGAAAACCTACAAATAGTTCAAGCGCTATTGATGTTCATTGACGGACAGACTGACAGACAAACACACTGATTGACGGACGTTTAAAAAACAACTTTTTTAGTATCAGGAAACCCAAAACCATGCATTTCCGTTGAAATCTCAAAATGGATTTTCCGTAGCATCACATATCTTGCTCTATCCTATACTTCCCTTTCTTTTCATGTGGCCGATGACATTAGGTCATTGTTACGCCTCAGTGATAGTAATAACCACATTTTTGATACCCGTTGAGAAGGACATTCGCGAATAAATGAAAAAGATTCATTTTACAAGGCAGGAGGTGTAACAATGACCTAATATCATCGGCCAATTAAAAAAATCGAAGTATTCGTACATTACTCCGTATGGACGTATGTGTACAGGTGGTTCCACATACGTGGCATTCGGCGAATCCCGAGCAACCGCTCGCCGAATCCTGAATGGTGTGGACAGGTTGCTTGCGATTCGCCGAGCGCCGAACGTTCGTTATTCGCCGTGCCCATTTCGTGTCGGTCTTTAGGACACATCAAAAGGAGCGAACATTCGCCGAACACATCAGCTTTTAGGGATTGGGCGAGCAGTAGCTCGCTGCTCGGCGAATGCCGAATGTGTGGAGCCTCCTTAAGAGAAACAGCGTGGCAGAGCACTCACCGGCGAGTGCGAAGGCCTTGCGCACAGCAGAGGCAGCCTCCTGCGCGTCGCCCGCCGCCGCCGCCTCTGCCGCGGCGGCCGCCAGCGCCTCCACCTGCAACAGGAAATTGGTAGAAATATTGGGTTGAAACCGGGGCGACGAAAAGAACTACTTGGCTGTCCGCGTTCTAGGTACAGGTGTCAACGTTTCGGCCGTCATTTTGCGACCTTCCTCAGGGCGAAATGCGGTTCAATTTTGAGACAGTTTCCGACTCTCAAGTTAAGGATTAAAAAACACGTTAATAACATTAAGGAGACTGGCACAAAATTGAAATCTATTACTTGACATCGTCTTGATTTTGCCGATTTGTTCATTTTGACAGCCCTAACATTTTGGATAATGAACCCAGAAAATATTCAAGGTTAATCTCTGGAACAATGTAGTATTTTTGTATAAGTACATACAAAAACACACATGACCAAATCAATTCTTTTTACTAACATTTAAGACAACGTTCCATCTAAAATAAAATAGAATTATATTTACATATTTTATGATTGTTTCTTGTTTTACTTTTGGAATTTTATTGGTATACTTATGTTTAGATCTGTTCTTTCCCCCTCCCACCATTTATTTTTTACTGGCTTCCATTGTTGCACACTCAAAATAATAACCTCTATTATTTAAGTTAATCAGCGCCCTTTATGCCCATACTTGCCTCACTCCCTCCATACAGTGAGGAAGTATGTTCTTAACATGGGAACTTCTTCTGTTGTAGATAACAGAATTATCCTTTGTTTAAAAACATTTTTATAAGTTTTTACATTTAAGATAAAGGCTTCTTTAAACATATTTAGATACGTTCTCTCCCATCTATTTTATATTTTGAACTCATTTCATGCATCTTTTACTTAAATTAGAATTTTAATGATTCTCTATCTCTGTTTTTGAAACTTATTTTAAAAATTTGTATTCAACATTTTCAAAAAAGTTTGTTTGCATTTTTACTTTCAGATGAGAACATGTCAAATACTTTATATAGACACCTGATGATATGTGAAACCTATACGCTAAATGTGATTGTATAATAAAGACCTTTTTGACAAATGACTTAATTGATTGTCAAAAATATAAGGATATTCTTGTCTTATTGTTAAATTTATGTGACAATTATATTGTGTCATGATATATCTGTGTCTGAAAATCAAATGATTGGACAAAATAAGAAGATGAGTACTTCTTGTCACAAGTACTTCTCACACACAGTTTTTAACTGTTTTTGATGAAAATAAATCTCTTTCTAAAACATTAACGAATGTGTAACAAGGGGATCATTATGTCTCCTCGGAACAGGCTTCCAGTCTAATCCTTGAAGATTTTTTTTAACCTTTTATTAACTGATTGATTAACTATGATGCAATTTCCTAATGTTTATTTAGTTCCTATTTGCTATTTAAGGAAGTTCATTGAGGTGAGAATTTTAGTATATCTATGGAAAGTTCTTAGTTTTTAGCGCAAATGAAAATTGGAAAGGAAAAATGGACAAAGAGAAGGAAGCAGAAAAGGCAAACAACACACAGTACAACCAAGCAACCTAAACCAACCACAAAATGAGGATCAGATGGAAAAACAACAGAAAGAGCAACCGCAGGAAAAGTCACACCAAACAGAAATTCCAGGCCCAGTTCAAAATGTTAAAGTAAAGAAGGGTTACAAAGGTAAAAAATAATAATTGAAACCAATACAGAACAAGAATTGATATCAGGAACCAAATACAAATGGCTGTACATAGGCAAGAAGGCAACAAAATATGCAGAAACAGAAGATTTTATAAAATACCTTGTAGGAAAAGGAACAGGAGACATCAGTTGTGAACAATTAACCACAATGGGGTATAATAAAGCATTCAAATTAGGAATACCAACAGAAGTACCGAAGAAGGAAAATTCTGGCATCAAGGTATATGGCTCTTTTGTAGACCATACAGAAGACAAGAAGGTATTGGTTTACAAAAACAAGACTAAGAATAAAATAGTAGGCACTATGCTAAGAGTGGGGATGTGGAATATGAAAGGAATTGCATATAAAGTAGAACTTAATGTAGAAATCAAAAACAGGAATTTAGATTTAACTGTTATTTCAGAAACAAAAAAGAAAAGTAAAGGGACAAAGGAACTAGAACATCACTATTTAATTTACTCAGGTGTTAAAGAACAAGAACATGCTGCAACAGGAGTAGCACTGCTAATCAAGAAGGAATGGAAGAATAACATAGAATATTACAATTTACTGAATATCTCCAAGACTAATAACAATCAGAATATTAATAGAAATTCTCATGTTGAATTTAATAAGAGTGTACACACCAGTAGAGAGAACGCGAGTAGAAATGAAGAAATGATTAGCTTTATAAAGAGACACAGAAATTGGTAGATATGACCAACAAGGAGGAATTCCTTATCTCAATGCCAGAATTGGAAAAACTTAAATGTCTCCATGCAAAGGACACAAAGGAGAGAAGACACTCAACAAAAATGGTAAAACACCTATAAACTTCTGTTTGTTCAACAACCTAAGAATCACTAATAGCTTCTTTAAATAAAATTAAAAACATATATTCAAATGGGAGGCAAGAGGCAAGAAATCCATTATTGATTCTATAATTGTCAGTGAAAACCTATTCAATAAAGTCGAGAATTCAAAAGTGTTTCGGGGATGCAAAATTGATTCTGATCATCTTTTAGATAACAAAATTCAACTCAACTCAAAAGCTGAAAATAAAAGAAAGGAGAGAAAATTAACTCCTAAATTCAAAGTATATCTGCTAGAGGATGAAAGCATTAGAAACTTGTATGAAAGAAGATTAGAAGACAAATTGCTGAAATTCAATTAAACAAGCAATGCTTGATGCAGGGAAGGAAAGCATGGGAATAAAACCTTGCAAGAGGAAGAAATGATTGAGGAAATGGGACAGTGAAATTAAAGATATAATAGCCCAAAAGAAACAATCTTACAGGACCTACCTCCAAAAATGAACAATAAACATTACATAGAATACACGAAAGTAAAGGCCAAAGTAAGACAACTTAGCTGAAGGTACAGAAGAGACAATTGGAGAGAATTCATTAAAAGTCTAGAGAGAGACATCATGGACCCTCATAGATAAGGGTACAAAATTATGAAACATCTTAATATGAATTCAAAAGATACAATCTCACTGAACAGGAAGATTGGATACTACCACCCACTTTGGAACAAAGAAGGTTGTGTCAACAGGAAAGAAAAAGGAACAGAACAGACATACATTGATGATCACACAAATAACCCAATAAGAATGTCAGAACATGTAACAGTATTGATAAAAACAAAAAAAGCCCAGAAACATTTATGGTAAATTTAGAACTAATATGAAATGGGGGAAAGAAATTAAAAAAAAAAAAAAACTTTACTGGAACTTTTCAATAAAATTTGGCAAGAAACAAAGATACCAACAGATTGGCAGGAAGGACCAATCATCAATATTCTCAAAAAGTGCTCTAAGAAAGACTGCAACAACTTCAGGAGTATCTCATTACTATCAACAACTTCAAAGATTTTTGCAAATATCGTAAGGAACAGAGTCAATGAATTAAGTGAGAAATATCTGTGGGAAGAACAGTGGCTTCAGAAAGGGAAGGAGCACAAAAGATGACATCTTCACATTACAAATGCTCATGGATAAATGAAAAGAAGTAAACCTACTTACATTTGCAATATTTGTGGACTATTAAAGTATGTGACAGTGGATAAGAAAAAATTTTGGGAAATCTTGGAAGACGAGAAAATCTCACATCATTTAATTAAAGTAATACAAAGGAGTAGGTACCACACTCAAGGAGACATCAAGAGAAAGATACATAATGACTACAGAATGTGTGGAACAATTAAAAGACAATTTGGGAAGGATATGGAATTCTACCACAAAATTGAAACTTCATAACATCACCAATAGGTTCAGAAACAAGGATAATGCAGGAAAACCACAAGCAGAAAATACAGGCAACACAAATGACACTCCTAAGGCTCCTCTTAGGAATCACAAAAAGAGACAAGTTGAGAAACAAGGGCATCAGAAAAAGATTAAAAACCAAAAATCTAATAAAAGAGATTGAAGAATCACAAAAGAGTTGGAAAGAACACATTTGCAGGATGGAGAGTAACAACAGACTATCAAAACTGGTCTGGAAATGTAAACTAATTGGAAACAGGATCACTGGAAGACCTTTAAAGAGATGGAAAAATCAGGAACACCTTGCTGAATAATTTACTAAGTCTACTGAAACAACACAAACAGGAACAGGATCATATCTCAACACATGCAGTTCATGATGATGATGATGATGATGATGATGATGTTGAGTTCTTATGGAAATTATTATTTCCAATTTTTTATTGTATGCCATGTTAAAATTTATTGTAGTCTTTATGACCTCATAATGTCTTTTTTAGTTCATTGTTTATATTGCTGGTTGACTTGGCGTATTGCCTACTTTTGAATGTATATTGTTGTTGTTTTTTATTTTATTTTATTTTTATTTTCCATTTTTATTCATTTTACATTAAAAACAATGAGAAAACTGTGTGTGAAAGGGAGAAGTGTATTTCATTAATTCTGGGATCCATACTCTAAGCCATATCCAAGTTGAATTCTGAATACAGAAAGAAATGTGCATTTTTGGCAAGAATTGATAAGAAAATATTCTCTTCGGTGTAATAAAATTTATTTTCTAGGACAATTCAGCTACAGATTTGGGCTCTCATCCCTCATCATATCCTTTGTGAAGGAATATACTTTCTGCCACGACAACATGGAGAACAATAATTTGGATAACTAAATTTCCCATTGATCTCAAGAAGATGTGAACAGATAGTGAAGTTACATTCTTGTTTAAGTTAAGTTCTTATTTAATAATTATTAATAATAATTCTTATTTAATTACTATTAAGTAGAGAAATGGATTAGAATCCTGAGAGAAACCTTGTACCTTCGACTCCAATGACATCTCAAACTGCTCAGAAGTGTCTCATTCAATTAATTATTAACTGAGAATCTGAGGGGGGAAAATTCAATGTTGTGTCTCACAGATATGTTATGTTGCATTTCATATAAAATAACTAATCTTTGTAGCACTATCAGTGACACTTATCACATAAGGGTACACACAGTGGGTGTGTAATTATGTATAATCAGCGCCTTTGTGAGAATGTTCTCACGAAGGCACCGATATAATCCCCGATTAGAAACACAATACCTTTTAAAATTTACAGTAATGACAAATGAATGGTCACAATATTCCTATAATGTTACAGTTGATGTATGGTCCAGTAACTTTTGTTGCCTTATTGTATAGACAAAATAAGTGAATTCGGCATTTTACTTTGTTGGAAAAGACAACACTTGTCCTTTAGCCATTAACTCATTCACATATTGTTTGTTTTTTAGTAATAATATTATTTTAATTTTATGTTCATTATGTTTAGTTACCTATTGTTCAGTCAATTTTGTGTTCTTTTTATATTCATGACGTTAACTTTATGATCCTTTGTGAAATTTTTAATATTTTTACAAAAGAAAGTACAAGGAGTCCAAAAATTGAAAAATATTTCCCCAGTATAAATGTAATTGATATTTCTATTATTTAAATTGTACTTTTGAAACAGTGTTAAGTGACATTGTTTCTGAACATTTGTAATTTGACAGTATAAATTAAACAAATTAATTTTTGTTCCCCAGTAGAAACAGACTTGGTACATAGAGTGCATTTTGACATCCAATTTTATAAACTTTATGAAAATGTATTAAATATATTATATAAAAAATGTTTAGGACAAAAATGTGAAGAAACTTTGAAATTTGAAATTGAAAGGTGTCCAATTTTGACTGCCCCTTCCTTGAGACTACCAAAAAAAGCATAAAATCTCCAAATTAAAAATCATCGGAAATAAGCTTAAAATGCATGAAATTACAGCCAAGAAGAATTGAATTCCACCCACAACTGCCCAAATATACATTTAATAATTCAAAAGTAGACCAAAAATGGTTGAACAAATTAAAAATGTCATAGGTAAATAAAAATATTTAATGGATACAGGGACTCAAAAATATAGTCGGCCCCCTCGTGTTCTAAGCAACCCAAACACCATACTTATTCCTCTATTAATAATATTGATCTCAATGTCAATTCAAGGTTGATATATGTGTAGATCCATAATAAATTTAAAAAATGAGCAACATATTGTGCATGAGTCTTCCTTTTCAAATCTATTGTCACTCCCATCCATAGAGCCTGGAGTTAGGCTGCTCAATATTCCCTAGTGGCTCATCCCTCATTAAGTAGAAAGTCCCTGGATGTACTGGAATTATGTAATGTTGGCCAAGACCCAAATTGGCTTGTAGAACAATTGGAAATAATGTAAAGAATTGTTTTATTTAAGATTTTAGTGTGCAGTTCAATAGATTAGCAGTTTTTACTTTTACTTACCACTAGTAATTGATTTTACTGTGATGTTATTAGCTAGAATTTGTTCAAGATTGTGTTACCTTTTATTTTATACATCTTAAGCTTCATTGCATTATAATTTGTTTCTTGTTTTTTATGGTGTTAATGGTACATTGTATTTGTATGGTTTTGAAACAGTTATAATGATATATTTATTTTAGTTCAATTTTTTGCTTTTTCAGTTTCAATACTATTAATACTTCAATTTTTTGTTCATTTATGGATATTTAAAGCTGGTGTGGAACTTCTATTTTCTGGGTTTAAGTTGTAGTTTGTTAGCAAATCCAGTGTGAAGGAAAAATAAATTTTGGTGTGTCATTCTCCTTCTACATTGCAAGACACAATATGCCACTTCTTTTTTATTTGCTTCAGCTCAACAGTCAACATGAAACAGAAAGTCCAACAGGGTAAGAAGTTTTATTTATATATTTTTAAGAGAAGTATTGTTGTGATTTGAATATTCCTTCACACTGCAGAACATGTTGTTAAGCAGGGAAGCTGTAAATTTACTTTTAAATGTATGAATTGTGTTTGTGTCTTCAATATAATTGCCCAGTTTGTTGTAAAGTGTAATGTCCATATTAGGGCACATTTTTGATAAAGTGTAGTTTCAGAGTGAGAAACATGTAGGTTTTCCTTTTGACAAGTGTTGTAGTTGTGTACATCAGAATTTAGAGTAAAAGTGTCTTTGTTTTCCTTGAGAATCTTCTTTGTGAAGACCACTATTTCAAATATATACATGTATGGTAGAGGAAGAATCCTTAGTTAATTGAACAAGGGTTTGCAAGAAACCATCTTATGAGTGCTGGTCATTGTTCGCAGTAGTTGTTTTTGGATAATAAATGTGCGAGTGCTTTCAGTGTCATTTCCCCGTAATATTATTCCATATTTTAGGTGTGAGTGCACATTTGCAAAATAATATTATTCAAAGTGTCTCAATGTTGAAGTTTGACCTGAGGGTGTACAGGGCATAGCAAGATTTCATGAGCTTCTTGTTAAGATTTGAGATGTGAGCATTCCATTTTAGGTTTTCTTGAATTGTTGGACCATGGTAGGTATTTTCATGAGGTATCGTTACATGGTTATTATTTATGAGCAAATGCTGTG
Source organism: Gryllus bimaculatus (assembly GCA_017312745.1). Taxonomy (NCBI): domain Eukaryota; kingdom Metazoa; phylum Arthropoda; class Insecta; order Orthoptera; family Gryllidae; genus Gryllus; species Gryllus bimaculatus. Next base: position 970,173 of record BOPP01000156.1, read on the forward strand.
AGAGTTTTTTTTTAAATCAGGAATTTATGAAATTTAGAGAGGCTGTCTTGCTGGTGTTTATGATGAGTTTCTTGACTTGAAACCAATTAACTAGTGCATGCTAAGTTTTGTAAGTTTCTTTTTCTAATAATTGTCAAGTTTTTGCTTTGATGGTTATGTTTGTGTCATCTGTAAACAAAACTATTTTGTTATTCCTTAAAGCCAAAGGCATGTCATTTATGTATATAAAGAATAATATTGGCCCAATGACGGATTCTTGCAGGACTCCACAATTTATCATCTGAGGGCAGGAGTAATATTAGAAGATTTTGTTTTTTTTAATGTGCTGGAGGGCAAATACTTGACTATGGTTTGATAAATGTGATTTGGCCTGCAATGCCTCGAATCTCTAGCATTTCTAGTTTTGTTGAAAGTATGTGATAGTCAAAAATGTCAAAGGCTTTTGACAAATCTTAAAAAAGGCCAATGGGAATTTCCTTCTGATTTAGTGCAACATGTATGTCATTTAAACAGGAGAAGATGGCTGAATCTGTGGATTTATTACTCTCGAAGCCATGTTGTATATTTGAGAGAACATTATTTGCATTGGGAAACTTTGAGTCTGAGTTTTTTGAAAATTCTGTTAACAGGGAGATAGGTCTGCAGTTTATTGGATCATATTTATTGCCCCTTTTAAACATTGGTTTGATTTTTGCAATTTTGAATATATGTGGGAATATGCCTGTTTTCAGAGAGTAATTGCAGGTATGAGAGAGTGTTTGCACTATACATGGAGCATTGTGTTTAATAAGAAAATCTAAAAAGTTGACCAGGCCTCCTAAGAATTTATTCTCCATTTGTCCAATGATTTTAAACATTGCAGAGAGGGTGGTTTCATATAAAAATATGGAATTTACATTTTGTGTAACATTAGTGTTTGGTTGATGTGTTTTATTATTTGTAGAGCAGTGAGAGATTAACTTTTTACCAATTTGTGAAAAGTGTTGAATATATCAGCTATTTCTTGTGGGTCTTGCAAAAGTTTGTTTTTTGTAGTGGAGCTCTATATTTATTCTGTTATTATTAGTTAGTGCTGTAGTCTTTATAACACTGTCGCCCACAGCTTTTGCTTTGTAACGTGCATTTGCAATGTACTTATCATTTGTTATAATTTTTGCTTGTTTGATTACTTTTTTAAGGATTGAATTATATGTTTTGTAGTATGAAATGAAGTTGGAGTTACTTTTGTTATTTGTTAGTATTTTATGCATGTTGCATTTTCTTTCACTTGACCCTTGACGATGCCTTTGGTAATACACAATTTGTTTTTCTTATTTTGTATCTTTTTGAGTTTTCGAGGAAAAATGGAATATCTTAAGTATATATTTAGGAATGAATTAAACTTATCATTTGTATCAAGTTATCTTGTATACTTCATTCCAATTTTTGAATGTGAGTAATTTTTGAAATTTTATTATGTTTCCTTAGGAATAGTTATGGATTTCTTTGTAAGTTGTCTGTTCTGTAATTTGTTTTTCTGTTTAAAGTGTTAGAATTAGGCAGTGTGGTCACTGAAACCTGTATTAAATGTAGCAACAGAATAACAATGGTTATTTGCATCTATTATTATTTGATGTACAGCAGTGCTACTATTTTTGGATATTTGAGTTGGTGTATTTATAGTTGTTTGTAGATTGTATGATTTTAATAGTATAAAGATTGTGTAAGGCAATTTATATTGAAGTCACCTCAAAGAATAATTTTATACTGTCTGCATTTTTTAAGTTTTGTTAGAATA
>BOPP01000156.1:971974-1016030 GCA_017312745.1 Gryllus bimaculatus
CCAAAAAAAAAAAAAAGAGAGAAGGAATTCAAGAAACGTTTTTTAAGGTTGGTGAAAATAGTAACGCCTTGCCGGGGATGGAAGGAGGGTTTAACCTGAAAACATCCGGACAGTTTTTTTTGCCCGCCTCTGGAGTTTTGATCATGTAAGAGCCCGCAGAGCCACAAAATATCCCCGAGTTGGCTGTAAACTCCGTGGAGGCTAGCGCTAGCGTGTCCAGACGAAGAAGGGCAGCCCCAACTGAGAATTCTCTTGTGTGTGGGCGTAAACCAAGGTGGCATTGCGGAGCCTCGGCCAGTTGCGAGTCTATTCTATGAACATGTGTGGGGGTGTAGCCTCAACTATTTAACGCGGGCGCCATCTGCGCCGGGCGCTCTATTCATGTTTGCAGTGGGGTAGCTTGTAGGTGTAATGTATAAAAAAAAACAGGAGGTGTAGGAGTGAGGGGAGGATGTCGGAGAGTAAGGGCCAGACAGTTCAAAGTGCTGTAGCAACGGTCGAAGACCGGGTTATACTTTTGGTCGTCAGGCATGGTGAGGTAATGTCACGGGACAGAGATTCCGACGGGGCGCGGCATGCACGGGTGGTTTTGTATTTTGCTGCGGTAAGCAGTGTTCCGAAGGAAAGGCGTTGCCGTGGAGTGTTTTAATATGTGTGGTGTGGGCGTGGGGGTGGTGAAATATATTCGATTTTTATTTTGTTATGAAATTTATTTCGTTATGTTCACTTAGTAGCACGTGTCATCCGTCTACTATCTGATGGCTTCAGTTAACATAATTTCGCATATTATCCATCCCCCCAGACTCCGGGAAACGGAATCACCTATGGACTCAGATAATGTTGCAATACAGATTGATAAAGAAATGTTTTTTAACATAAGAAAAATAATGAGCAAACATATATAATATCATTTAGCTTTGTTTTGCTAAAATGTTTCTTATTGTCATTTATGAACATATAGTCTTTTGAACTTTTTCTCAACTGATTGAGGTCTTTGCCGCGAGTACTCTGGTGGCGATGGGTGCTTTCTTTTAGAACTAGTGTTAATGATTGTGTAAGTTTGATTGCAACGTATATCTCTAGCAAAAGAGGGTGCCATATTTTTTAATTAAAATGGATATTTTAGTTTCTGTCAAGACATAGAAAGGGGCAAAGATAACGGTTACACGATTTTTTCAAAAATATTTATGATTGGAAATTGATAGTAAGTTAAGAGTGTGTGTGAAGTTATTATATTTAGGTTTGGAATTAAGTAAGTAATGATAAGTTACTTTCAATGATGTGTAACATTAATTCTCGCCAACCAGATACTTGCTTTGAAAATAACATTGAGAATACGAAATATGCATTATTTAATTGCACTTTCTTATTAGGAAGGTCGGTGCAGTATTCTGAAATAAGTTATTCATACTAAGCGCACTACAAAACTAAGAGCAGAAGGAATCTGTGGGTATGTTAAGAAGCAGTAGGATTATTGGAATTTCGGTCCATAACAAATCGTTAGCATAAGCGATGAATGGTATCATTGTTTTCTGATCTCAACCCGACTATTAACACTGCTGGTACGTGACCATGATTAACTATGTTGTCAAGCATCACTTTTATAACAATGTTGAGGAAAGCTGATTTTATAATAAATTTGTACGCTGTTGGCATAGTCTGTGATAGTTTTGTCAGAAGAAAAAGTCCATTTTAACGTTCCCGTTTTTCTGTCGAAAAATGAGGGACAGGGACTCAAATAACGGGACTGTTTCGATAAATACAGAGGTATGTGTGGGGTCACTTAACAGTTTATCTGAGTTGTTGGCGGGTGTTGGCAAAACTTTTTTGCACTACTGATACTGACAAGTATGCAATGGTGATTGACGGGAAGGCTTTACTGAAGAAATCGTGAATTTTCCACAATGCTATTATGCATGGCGACTTTTTCATGTTTTGTAAACTTTATTGATTATTGTTATTGATATAGCAAGATTTATCACTAAGGATTCAAATTATAATCACAAGATCATTGAGTCATGAAACAGTACTCTTGGTAAACAAGATGGTGAGTGCGGGGGGGGTGCGAATTTGAAGTCTGGAGTTTTGGGTGTGGAACACATTCCGCAAGTGATATGCGCAGAGATTATTCGTTGTGTGTAATGTATGTCCATGGCTATTTCGTATGTTTATGCAGCTTACAGACAGTGCATGAACCACAGAATGATAGGAAATCTTTCTTCAGCGCTTTCGCGATGCTACTGTTTCGCATTGCAGTGTCCCTGGCAACAGTTGTAAGGTAGTAAATCATTTACCTGCGCGTGCGCAATAGGAGTTTCGCAATTGCGTACCAAGTTTTGAGGTAAGTTAAAAAAAGTAATACGTAAATTCACAGTACCTTTATATATAATAATTGGGTGTGGTGACGGTGTGTTTATAGGTGTGATGTGTGTGATTGGGATGGGACAACTGGGATTATTATAGGGGAAATAAGTATATGTACTTTTTTTCCGACTAGAAATGGAGAAGGCGTGATGGCAAACTGGATTTTTGCGCATAGTTCAAGATTTTTTTTTAGTCGTTGGTTCATTATGAGTGAAAAACATTCTATGGAATTGAGTTATTAAACTCATATTAGTATTTTTAATATATGGCAAAAATGTTGGATTTCATTTTCTATATGAGCTCGGAGATTTGTTGGGCAAGACGGAGGTATCTGGCGGATTCTCCACGTGAAACGGCAAGATGGAGCATACTTATAGGAGTAATGTGTTGAAACCTGGAGCAGTGTACGACACGTTCAGTAGCAAGTAATAAAAGATTATTTGTTTGGCGTCAAATTATTTTTTTAATTAAATCCTAAGAATAGGCTAATGAAATTTGAAAAGTGTTCAGTTTTTTATGTTTGCTTTGAATAGTTGTATTGATTCATGTGGTATAAGTCAGTTAAGAATATAATACAGAAAAATTACATAAGTTATCTTCATATGTTTGTAGTGTAATATTGAAATGATTAGTTATGCAAGTTATGGGGGTTGCGTGGGTTAAGTTTATTTTTCTTTGTTCTTTTGGAATCTATTTTGGATTAGGAAGAGTTGTAAAAAAACGATTGCAGATTGAGTATCGATAATGAAAAGAATACCGGGGTGGGTGGTGGTGGGTGGTGGCCGTGAACAGGTTTGAGTTGGTGGTTTTCTTCTGAAACAGAAAGAGGAGCCCGCTCAGATTATATTTCTTAACATCGATTGTGTTGAAGCGTCGCTACGTAGTCCTGTGCTACTATCTCTATCGCTTCTAATCTTTTCTCTCTCCTCGTCTCTCGGGGTGGCGTGCTTCTCTTCGCGTCTCTCTCGTATCTCTGCCTCTGTCTGTCTCTCTTCTTTCTCCCTCTCTCTCTCTTCTCTCTCAGTGTCTCTCTCTTCTCTCTCTTTCTCTTTTTCTCTTTCTATTTTGCCTTAAAGCTTGCGCGTCAGTTGCAAGTGTTTGTTTCACGATCCGGTTGCACGTAAGCAATGCCAAGTGTTACGTAGTTTCAGGACTAAGACTTTGGTTTGCGAATTTAGAAGAACTGTGAGATAGTACAAGCTGACGGGAAACTGGAGTGTTTTGCCCAGCCTTGTAGTATGCGTTATCCGCTGAGCGTAAGTTGCATTTACACATTGTAACAACCCGATGAAGCGTTTTATTTTTGTTTCAGTGTGTAAAGGTAAAGAAATAATAATCCGTTTATCGTTAGTGGTGGTATTTTGTTTTGTTATGTTATATTAGTCCATAGATTTCACTCTTTATGTGGGATTTGTTACGTATTAACAAGCATCTTTTTGATAGTTTATGTGATTTTTTTCTGGCGATGATTTTTTGGACATTTATTGACATATTTATACATAAAAATCCAATCCCCTATTTATACATAATCTGCGTCGAAGTTAAAATTTTGGCTACTTTACATAATTTAAAAACCAAAGTTTCTAGAGGGCTATGTTTACGATAGTAATCCTCAGTTTTCAAGAAAGATTTACAGAATAGAATGTGGATAATAGACGATATTCTCTCAAAACTAATGAATTAGGAAAATTCATGAAAGGTCTGACCAATGATATCTTCATGGCAGCACTAATTACTAAAAAAAGCGAGAAAAAAACAAGTGTGGCATCAGCTAGCAGTTATAGTTATATAAATGAAAACTCAGGAACACTTAGAAAGAAAATAGAAGTGGTATGGTGATTATTTGTGAAGTGTGTTTGTCCTGGAACCTGCTGGCGAACCAAAATGTTCTTATTAGTTTAAAGATATTTATTGCATGAAAGGTATATAACTTTACATTTTTTGGAAATAATAATAATAATGTAGTTATTATTGTTATAATTAAATTAAATGTTTATTATTATAATAATGAATGAAGTTATTATTTCAGAATTAATTTGTATTTAGGTTTATTATAATTATAGATTATAATTATAATAAACTTTATCTCTTCCGAAAGGGACTTCGAAACGGACGCTCTTCCTCGAAGTGCTATACATTCGATGCGAGCGCTTATAGAGACCCACCTTAACAAGAGGGCGGACAAAGCAGCGAAGACAGCCATAAGTCTGATTAATTGCCAAAGTGTCGGAGGTTTTCAATTAATTGTGCGATGGGTGTGTTGATGGTCGTTATTATTAATAAATTGTGGAGTTAACATGGAACTTTATTTTCGCGAGTTCGTTTGAAGCGCTTCTTATTTCTTAGATGAGGGTTTGATCTTAAAAGTATTCAAAAATTAAAACTGGTCATGAATACTTACAAACTTCTGTGAACATGGGAATAATTTTAACTAAGATTTAATTATTGTTCGTTTAAACTATGTAGATATTTACCTTCGCGATAACTTCATATAAACTCTGATATGCTGATCACGTATCTACTAGTGAAGAAGAATGCACATGCCTCTCAGATTGATGTTCGTGAAGAATGAGTGTTTTCTGCCAGATAGGGAGTTTTTGTGATTGTGTATTCTACAACGGCTCAATAATAATTCTGTCAAATTGTGGTTCGGATATATGTTTTATCATTGTTTTTTTTTCGTTTTATCTTAGAAAGTATAGTTTTTTTCTGAGATTAGAAGCAGTAATGGATTGGATTCAATTGTTTTAGTACAGGAGTTTTAGGTACAAGTACTTGAAATTAGTTACTCAGAAATTCTTGGGTACATAGGTTCTTGGAAAGTTTTATTAAATATATCTATTTTAATAAGCAAACATATGATGACAAAAGCTGATTGCGTTAAATTAGTTCCTGGAAAGATGCTGAATGATGGTCAAAGGCAGATTTGTTACGCGTAAAGCATTGCATCTTTTGGATTTTTACCAGGGAGAAAGGTGGTTTTAACAATAATTTTCCGGAGTAAAATTCAAATATCCATAATACCGAATTAATACTATTTATGAGATTCAATGGAATTAAAATATTTTCAGTCAAATAAATATTTTTTTTCAAAATTGGATCGTTAACAATTAAGCAGACATTCTGACACAGTTTGGATCTCTAAATTTTTCAAGACTGCGTTTTATAGCGTAGTAGATAAATGGGTAGGGTATTTATATTCATAGATGTAGTAGATTAAATTCTCTTCTCTAATAAGCATTAATTCTGGCGTCTTGGGTAGTCTTGCTTGTTTTTCATGTTGTAATAATGCTGTTGCGGTGTTTTTTTTTTTCAATACATCGATATTTTTGTATGGAAATTTTATTTCATCAATTACTATACTTGATAAATACTATTATTTTATTTATGTAATAACTAAATGTTTAAATTTGCTCTTAAACTTGGAATTTCTGTGTTCCTGGAGCCTTTCCTCCCTCCTTTTCGGTATGACGAGCTCGGGTCGATGTGACTTGCAGCCGGGGCATTCGAGTCAATGGCGACCTTTGCAACCGCGAGTCCAGAGGCGAGGCCTGGCGCAAGGAAGTGGGTGTTGACCGAGCTTTGTTGGTTTTCGCCGTAGGTGCTGGAGCTCGCCCCGCTGGGCGAGGCGGCGTGGGTCGGCGGCGGCGGACCCCCTGCGGCTGTACGTATGGGCGCTCCAGTGGGGGTGGGAGGTGGGGGCGGCGGGCGGAGGGAGGACGACGAGGAGACGCTGAGGATGTAGCACCGCCCTTTTGTTGGGGTAAAACAGCAATAGAAACAGAAAGCCTAGTCAACTACGCAGAGCGACGTCCAAACCATCGCACGCCGACTTGCCGCATGGGGAGACCGTGGCACTCCTCCTTGATCCCGCACTCTGATTTCTCAAATCCAATGGGGATGTCATGCGCGAGCCGAGTGCGCAGGCGGTGAAAAATGGCTTCAGCGCGAAAATATTGCTGGCGAGATTTTTCTATTCAAAGTAATACAATTTATATTTAAATTCCTTCCCTAAATTCCATAGTAAGAAACATCTTTGGCTTAGTGAACGGAAGATATGTTGAATGGCGAATGTTTTCGCTTGTTTTCGTTTTTGGGTTTGTATTTATTGTTAAATAGTTTATTTAATTGTGTTTTAGCAATATGTAAATAGTTAAAATGTCTCCATAGTTACAATTCTCGGCTTGCTGCAGCGCTTTAAATGACAATTAATATTTGTCTGTTAAAAAAGGCTTTAAATCTGAACCCTTACACCTTGAAAGTTCATTTTAATATCACTCTAGAGACAGGATTACAAAATCAAGATAATTTTAATTCATGAATGTTTAATTGTTATCTCTTGATTGAAAATCTTACATAGTGTAAAAGTTATTTCATGTTTATTGATCATTTATTTGCCCTAAGGAAAACAGGCATGACTAGTAGGGGGTCAGGTTGGTGAAATAAGTGTCCAAGTAACTTCCTCTATAAGACTGGCCAGGTATGTCAGAGTAATTCGCGCATCCCGGAGAGAAATTTGTACACCCTTTTTTAAATCTCGGCGCCAATTTTCGAATGCAGTATCGCGAGCGTGTAGTAAGCTTGTTGCCTTGTTGGAACCTTCACAGCGCTGCATACAGCGCATAGTTGCGAGGTGGTGGGGTGGCTGCCCCTCTCCCGGCTGTGAAGCTTATGTCATGTATTACGGACATTCGTTGGGAACCCGTGTCGTCTGTTGCAGGAGGAAAAAACATTGAGTGATGAGGCGGTAATGTTAAACCCTCAGGCTTTTGGGCCGTTGATTAGTGTTGGTTTCCCTTGTCTTCCACAGTGTGGATTGTTAGATCGTGACCGGGTAACCGGGTGATGATGTGGATCGATGATATACTCAAGAGTTTTCCAACTTGCAAGGCCTTTAGGTCATCAATACGGTACGCATCATGACGTAGGGAAGCGTGATTAAGATGATTTTTTATTTTCTCTGAATTACTAGAAAAATCTTTAAATCTAACGTTAACCCTATGATTCATTTAAGGAGGTGTTGTTCGCGAACATTCGTGCGCTAGCGGTACTGTTGCCCTGGACCGGGACATTGGGTTGAAGGGCTTTAAACTTTTTGTTTCAGAACCTTTCGGCAGGTCTCAATAAGTGGCGCATGCGGCCCGCAGGCGCAATTTGAGCACCTTGTCTCGACTATCGGACGAGCCGGCGTCTCTGTGTAGTGAATGTTTGTGGGCTTCTCTAGAGGCTATAGCTGCTGATGGCTTCGAGGCAGTGGGTAGCCTTGATGAAGGATAAACATGTTTGGGCCGAAACTTGGCTATACGACAAGAACGCGGGTCGTCAGATAGTCTAGAACCACGAGTGTTAATAACAAAAGGCTCAAGGGAACAACTAATCTTTTAATATGGTTTGCGCCAAGTATTTTATTACATGACAGGATTATCCACGTGCCCCGTATTTGTTTGATGCTTGGCAGGTTTGCCCTGACTGCTTGGAAAATTGGGGATGGAACCATGCGTGAATAGGTGTACATGCACAACGCAGTTATTACACTTTGATGATTTTGGAGTGTCTGCATGTTCTAAAAAATGATTTATATATATAATTTACCTATTTGTTAAATAATTTATCTGTCAACATATTGGTAAAATCTACCGTTTCTTCTACTTAACTCTATTTTTCATTAAGAGATTGTAGATTTCCTGGCAGGCGCGTGTGCAGGCGCATAATGTTCTACATCCGATATGGATGAATGGACTTTTACTGTGACTGATGAGGGCGGTGTTGCTCGGCACCAATCATTGAATCGCAAGCCATAATCATCGATCATGGGTCGCATCTAACCCATGATGGTAGCTGTCTAGGTAGACTCAGAGGATCCTTGGAGTATTCCGGGGCGTCGAGTTGTGGTGGCATTTTCGACCAGTTCGTTGCTGGCCGCAATTCAACACGGCTGAGGAGGAGAATTCTAGGCGGCAGCTTGGTCTGATCGGTAGTTCCCGTAGTTGCTTGCGACAATACCAAGCGCGAATGCGGCCAGTTACGCAACAAACTGGCCCCGGAGCCGTGCCCCTGAACTTTGCTCTCCTTCTTGTCCTATTTCACCTTCTTACTACCAACCCACCACACACACAGCACACACAGCACACAACACACACAACACTTCCTGCACTACATTAACCGATACGTATGGTGGGCGATCAGTTGGGGCTTTAGTTTGTTGCCGGGTAAGGGGCGTGCCTGATGAGGGAGATAACTTCAGGGGGGAGGAACGCGTCAGAGCTGAGCGCGGAAACTGTCGATCCAATGATTCGTTTTTCCTGGAGGGAGACACCACACTATCTCTCAAGATGACAGACATGCAGCGGGGCGTGTCTAAGGGGAACGAATGGTGTAGTTTAACACTTTCGCTAACAATAAACGCTCATTTTTACTCGTACGTGCGGTCTACGGCGGATCTGAGAACAGCGTAAATTAAAAAACCGCAAACAGAAACACAACAGAAATTTGCCGCCTGGTATGAAGGGTTCTGTTTTCCGCAATTCGCTTTCCGGTAGTTGAGGGAAAGTCTTATATCGTGTGATGCGATAACCATTATCCTGTGCAACGACATCTTGCCATCCAACTTAGGGAGATTAGAGTATCAATTGATATCACGTGGCAGTGGCCCTGACCGAGAAGTCGCTGGGAGATTCGATCCGACGGTGCAGGATTTTCGTCGTAACTACATAGCTAGGTGGAATTGAGTCGGCTTTCTGGCAGACATCTCTGTCGGCCGGACGGCGTCTATGCGGTAGTTTTCCTGGGTTCTCTGATTGACCGGCATGGCCGAATGCCAGAGCAGTTCCCTATTAAGACGGGCACGGAGACGCGCTTGATCTTTCCTTCCTCTTCTTGTGCTTTTCCTTGCCCCTTACACACACACACCTAAATAACTCCATAGCTACACTACACACATGCCGGAAGAGACCGGAGCTAGATGCTGTGTCGGCTGGGCGCTGCCCTGCTGTGGGAGATACGTTGTGTTAGGAAAAATCAGCTACCCATGTGTAAATCGCGCCGGGGATCTCGCCATCCTACAGGAATACGACATTCCGCGACAAAGATTCAGCCATACCTACGAGGAAAATACGTTTAGCATTTGACACGTCCGGAATCACTCATGCTAAATCAATCGAGCCCTTCGCATAGCGTGCAGCTACATCTCGGGTTGCGTCGCCGGTGGAGCTTTGGCAGGCTGACCGCGGCGGGGACACGGGTCGTCCAAGTTACCGCGTCGGGTGGCTTGGACAGAACACAGAGGCACGGAGGGTGATTGTTAAGTGGCGCAGACGGGCTAGGCGGTCGTGTTAGTGTGAGAAGGTAGAGATCGAACTGCACTTGACTCTCGCGCGCTGAGACATGAGAGCTGGCGAGGAGGCACGGACGTACGCCGTCGCGGGTCTCCCTAGCTCAGAGTCGTCGAGTGGGAGACAGCACACGCAGTAGCGGCTATGAGTATATTGCAGAGTAGAAGGATACGGGGTATTAGAACAGACGAAAGATCAGGTACCGATAATCAGACGGGCAGAAGTACGCATGGTACAGTTAACGAGTTCTGTTTTTCGCGGCCAGAGTTCTCGTATTTTGGGTTCGGAAGTTTGATGTTCTAAGTTGATTGGCAGTGTAACTAAATCTGTATTCAAAGCAGTACATATGATTTTTATTGTTTGAAGATGAATAGGTTCGTCGGTACTGGTGGAAGATTAGTCGTGCTTGTCGTCGTGCGTTTGGTCGGTTATTCGCCCATTGAATCAGACGAGCTGCAAGGATGGGGTTTGCCGAATGATTGAATATTAGCAGCGGCGGGCATCGATGGAAGTGTGGCGCATCTGACTGAGGCCTGATCGTTGGGAGCGAGGTTTGTTAAGGATTCGATTCCCAACCGGGGCGGATCTTCACCACACACTTCTTAAGATAGCTAAGTCCGACAGGTAAGGCGCGCGTGGATTTGAAGGATGAGTGCTCCAGGATAGAGCGGCAGGGGAGGGCTGCTCTTGATAAGGATGATCTGAGGGTCAGCGTTTTGTTCTCGGTGAGGGTGGCGCAAGTAGATGAGTAGATGGTACAGAGGAGGGTCGATGGAGAGCGAGTGCTCCTGTGTTAGTCTGATGGTGCTTTCGCCGGCTTGAGCGGCGTTACATCGCGGTTCCTCAGCTCTCTGGCTGGCGGGGAATAACATATCGCGCGAGAAATGTAATAGTAGTTTTGGCATGATCGCATGTTTGTCGTCAGTCACAATCATCGCGGCGCTCTGAAGAGCGAAGTTTGACAGGCAAGATGATTGCGGTAGGCACACTTTTGCTGGTCGAGGTCCGTTGAATGAAGGGGCCGCGTCTGTGATGCTCTCTGCTGAGGCGGCCAGACGTCTGTGATTGGCCCGAGTTGCTGTTTTTTGAAAGAAAAATGGACCCAAATATGTCCGCGTTTTGTTAATACTAATGGACGTAAAGTATGTCAATTTTAAATTTATCTTCAAAGTATTCCGTTGGGTTTGAATTCGTTACAAAAAAGTAAGAAGAGTAGACATACGTTTATGTAGCCACCCATTAAAAAACTATTGACATAAGAAGAAAGAGTCAGTGAAGGTCAGGAAGGGAAATGAGCTATCTATTATGTTGATCTTGCATATGCTTGCCATCAATATGTCACCAAAGAAATTATAATATCAACCTTCCGTTTCTGTGAGTTGCAAATATGATTAAATTAAGGAAATTTGAGTTCACTTTATAATAAATAAGAGTGCAAATGAAATTGAATTTCAAGATTACATCGCAAAAATGTAGCCACTTTACAAAAAATAATTTCTGATAATAAATTAAACTAATAAATTTAAACTATAAAATTTGGCTTTACCTCTTCTCTACTTAAATGAGAAATTAAATCAGCGATCTATAATAAATTTGCGGTCTTTAATACATTTTTGATATAAATACGGGTTTTACGTAATTACAAATCACTTTCAATTCGTTCAAACCAGATCTTTGGATACAATAAGTGCAAGCAAACTAAACGTGCAGTATCCACAGCACATTCCCTTACAGTGACGATCTTACGGCGTGGCACTTCATTCACGTCGGGCTGGGTTATCCCAGCAGCCAGCGTTACGCCTCGTGAGTAGAAAGGAAAAAGAGCTCAAGAACGCCGCAATTTTCAATAATAAGATATAGATTTCTTTGTTTTAAACAGTTGAAAAACAAAATAAATTGCGAAAAGAAAAGGGATGATCAAAAAGGTTAAATACGTGGGCGGGCGGGCAAGCATTCTCAGTGTGGCATCCGCGCGTTTGGGTCCAATTCTTGGAGATGAGCAACCCTGCACTCTAGAGTTTATGTTGTGTCACGTGCGCCCGTAATTTTTTACGAATATAGATCCATTGGAAACGAGCTTTCGCGGGTAGCGGTATTTTCCCCCCGTTGGTGGAGAGATTGGTCCATCTCAAAGTCTGCTTGAGAATGTTCCTCTCCAAAAATCTCCCCAGCGGGGCACGCCCCCCCCCTCTGCAATTTCTAACCTTACCGACTTGTTTCGCTGCGAATGATTGGAAAGTTTTGCAATTAGAGTTGATGCTGATAGGAGAGTCTGTGTTTGTGTATGTGGTGTGTGTGTGTATGTGTGTGTGTGTGTGTGTGTGTGTGTAAAGGGAGATGAAGAGACGAGAAAGAGGGGGAAAATGCACGTATGACTCGTGACGCCGATTTCCTCAGCTACAGCGACATTAAGCTTAGTAATATGATTGGAAAAATCATTAACGATTAGGCAAGACGGCCAACTAGAATTTCCCCCAAAACAGAGGCGAATTGGTTTGTCTAATCATCGGGAATTTGTCTTTTTTTGGGGTCATGTCGCAAATGACATGCGCTGAGAACGCTGCTTCTCATCAACTTGGGCCGAAGGGAGGTGGTCTGCGTTGCTGCGCACCGACCACCCACGCCGCATCACTTGTCAATTCCTTCGCTGTCCCTTTAATGCACGGAGACGTGACAGGCCGCGGTCCTTTGTCTCGTCGTTGCCGGTCCACATTGTTTCACACTGCTCTCCTCACCGTCTCATCCGGCTCAATCCCCTCCCTCTCGCTCCTTCCGTCTCTCGCCTCCTCCTCCGCCTCCCTCGCTCCGCCTCCTCTCCGCTCTCCTCGTCCTCCTCCCGCTGCTCCTGCGCTCCTCCTCCCGCTCAACTCACCATGCCATGCCTCACACCGCTCCTTCCTCCTCCTCCGCTCCTCTCCGCTCCTCCTCGCCTCTACCTCCGCTCCTCCTCGCTCCTCCTCGCTCCTCCTCCGTCCTCCCCGCCTCTCTCGCCTCCATCCTCCGCCTCCTTCCGCTCTCCTTCGCCTCCTCTCCGCCTCCTCCTCCGCCTCCTCCTCCGCTCCCTCCTCGTTCCACCTTCAACATTGTTCCACCACTGCCTCCGCCGCCACCTCGCGCGCCGCGCTTCGCTCCGCCATTTGCTTCACACTGGCTCGCTTTTGCGACGGCGCCCGTGCCAGCACGGTTTTTTTGGGTATACGCCTGCATGGCCTGAGATGAAGTTTGACCGAGCAATGCTGGGATGACTGATTCTGGCTTATTATGCATTTATTTATTTATTTTCAAGAATTTGATCTGATCAAGTTTTAATTTTATATTTTTGACAATTATCTCAGTATTGTCGCCTGACTAGCGGCTTTTCCGATTCCTGAGTACTTCAATCTGGCGTTTTGGTCATGTCGTTAACTGGTGTAATGGATGAGAATCCGCTTTAATAAGGAAACTGTTACATAGCTGGGTAGACACGCTCAATGATTTTTTTCCTACAAACACGGTTTTAGCAGAAAATGATAACCAGCTGCTAGTATACAGTACAGAAATTTAAACGTGTAGTAACTTTGTTTTCGCGGACAGATTGTATTCTGTGTTTGAAGTTCTATTCGCAGTTGATCTGGGGTCAATGTAGCTGAAGTGTTTTAAGCACATTCGATGTAAATTAGGATTTTGTATTTTTTTATTATGAGATGAATTGGAAATCAGAACGATAGAAATGATTCGTACATGGAATTACTAATCTGACTTAATGAAGCGAGTGTTTCTCGGGGACAAAAAAGATATCTGGAACGCGAGAGAAAAGGAAAATTTAGTATAGTTTCTCTGCTCATTTATTTCTAATATGGCATTAATATTAGTCTCGTATTGTCGATACTAATTTCTCCAGAGATCATTAGGGAAGTAGCGAATCGTTTAGCAAGGTATATATTTCAGGAATTATATTCAATAATGAATAGGTGTGAATCATTATCTTGTCTTGATGTGCTATGCCTGACTCTGGACATTATTAACGCAAAATATGGAGTCTTTGCTATTTAAGGAATATAATTATGCGAGATAAAGTGAGGATGTGGCGGTTAAGAAGAGCAGGACAGAGTTTCAGTTCTTTTAGTAGAGTATTGCTTTATGTACGAATACGCTTATTAATTATAGTCTATATAATGTATGTTAATTCTTAATATTAGTATGACTTTCATTTCAAAATTACTTTAGGAAATCATATCTTATTTAAGTACTAATTCTATCGTTGACGATCTGTTGTTCATTATATACGGAGACAGATCTAATTGAAATATTTAATTTCTTCGTGCAATTTCTGAAATATAGAGAGGTTTTATAACGGCATGGTATGAGATCATGTAATCATAACGCTAAGTCATCCGGTTCACATTTAAACTTACGCTTCAACTCTAGTGCTATCAACACTAACATTCAATCTAGAAAGAAATGTGGTGAGTTATTTTTCTTTGTAATTCCGGTGATAAGTTTTGCCAGGGATTTGACATGGTGTAAGTATTGTCATTTAAATGACAATTTTAATAATGAATTTAGTTTATTCTATAATAAGGGCGTGTATTTTCTGCCAAGTAACATTTGAGAAATATATAATTGGTGGAGCAGATTTGGCTGAAGTCTAGTCTAAGCCGTTAGAGTGTGCGGACTAGAGAAGAGTCATGACATCTTTAGCCGCGAATCATTCGATCTGTGTGGTGTATCAGTGTGGAATATCAAATCAAGATTTATTGACATAATTGTATACAGAATCAATTCTTTGAAAATACAAACGTTTAAAGTACTTTTTGCTGATATCTATTGTACGCACTGGATTTATCCCCGTTGTTAGTTATCGGACACGTGTAGGATAGTGTCCTTTGCTCGTCTCGAAAATATTGCGAGCCTGTATATATACAGACGGGTAAGCATTTTGGACATACGTTTGGTCGTGACGCGGTGAGCAAGAGACGGAGGCTGTGGAGATGGCGGGGTCTTGCGCGTGAGTTTCTGGTGGCCGTAGCATGAGCTCGTAGCACAGCATGGCTAGTAAGAATGCATTTGTCAGTAAGTAGATAGGAGGAGGCAGTGAGGCACGAGACGGCTGCGCAGACGAAGTCTCGATTCTCGTGATCTTTATGATTACTAACCTGGGCGTACAGATATCAGCAAGTTTTGTTTGATTATGTGTGCGCGGAGCGTCACTGATTACTGGCACAGTCAAACTTGTAGCGCTGCTATTTGATGCGGGAGGTTGGCGTGTTCCCTCTTCCCGCCGGAAAGTGAGATTGGGTCGACTACACGTCAAGCCTGCAGGTTCCCTCCAAGGACTTTTCGCAACGAAGGCACCGTCCCACACGTCGTTGTGGTAAGTACATTCGTGAGGTTTTTAACAGGATGGCTTCGGTGGTCTGTTCTGACTATATAGTACATGAGAAGGGTAGCAAATTTTCTGTTACAAAAATTGTTGGCGCCATGAAGGCGGAGTCAAAAAAAATTAACACGCGGTGAGTGAAACGCAAGTTTTTAAGTAAAGAAATATAAATTAAATACAATAAACTAAGAAATACTACCTTGCACAAAAGCAAACCAATAAGTGGTGTAATAATGAGCTAGAATATGCTACATAGAGGCTAAAGCGCTTCATTTTTTAAGCAAATTGATGCTTGTTTTTGGCAGTCAAAGCGCGTCCCTCTGGAACAAAGATATCTAGCATTAACGTTTGGTGCTGGTTAAGGACAGTTTGGCGCGGGCCGCGGTAATATAAATCCTCTATTGTGTCTCACGATCAAAAACCAATAATTTAAAACGGATGACAATATGTTAGGAGAACGAATTGAAAAACATAAAATATCTTATAAGTAAGCTTCGAGCTCGAATCCATGAATTCCTCGCTATCGGGAGATCGCGGTCTCGTTGGTGGGGTGCCGCGTTTTGCCTGAACATGTCGCGGCTTCTCAGGGCAGGACATTCGTCAACTGCCTGAGGAAGCCTGCGACTGTAGGCGAAACGTCGGCACCCAGCAACGACCAGGGGTCTCCGATAGCGCGAATTCACATAAATACATGTTGTTTTCCTGATGGATTATTGTCTGAAGAATGGAAGTATTGAAATGTTATTGTCGTTAGCATAAAGCCATGAAGTGAATATTATTGCAATACGTTTTTAAATACGCGTTTAAACGAGAACAATAAGAAATAAGTTGTGATGCAAACACGATTCATAGAAGCAGTGATACATCGCCACTAATTTTTGACTTCAAAAAAATGGCGGTCACTAGTGTTGGCGAGCTTCCATCAAGAGCGTTTAAACCTACAGGAACAGCCACTCTATTAAATTGTAGCCATAGAGGAGAGATACAATTGTATTCTACTCATGATTTGTAGCGCATAAAGGAGGAGTACCATAGAGCATTAGAGGAGAGGAGCACATAGAGGAGAGTGTATTCTTCTCTCTATGATTGTAGTCGTTGGGTGTACGTCTCCTGTTTTTGTAAATATAAACAAAGACATCTCAAGGGGAAAACCAATTTGTTGCACACGCTTCGCTATGTTTCGCACACTGTGAAGTAATTAGCTGTTTCGCACACGGAAAAACAAGCAAAAAACATTGGCTTCAAGGGCACCTGCAAAAACTATTGGGCATGAAGTTATAACATTCGTATATCCGTATTATAGCATGGAGCAGAGAGTGGAGGTGTTTTTGTACAGGTGGTCTGATACATATGTTGGATATTGGTAATTGTGCTCTTAAATATTTCATTTAGTAAGCCCTGATGAGGGTATTAAAGTTCAAACGTGGCGAACTAAGAACTTGTTTATTGAATGAATATAAAACATTCCTAGTTTAATAGATAATCAACTTCAGAACAGCGATAAACGTACATTCAGAATTAATCGTTATATACTAATTAATTATTTTACAGGAGAGAAGTGTAATGAAATTCAAACATCTTTTTTAAAGAAAACCATTCTTTCTAGACAATTTATACAGCACATGATCTAAGTAGAATGTTCAAAAAAGTATGTTTACATATAAAAAATTGTTCTTGAACATTAATATTGTTATTATTTTTACTTATCTATTAGCATACATAGAATCCTTATTTTTTAAAAACTGTTTTTGAAGAAAACTATTGTGGGTTTAATTTAACTTCAAATCTGTTTTTTTCATTACTCTAATAGAACATAATGACAACTTGGACATCAATGTTATTTGATCCTATGGTATGCAGAATCTTTTCAACATCAAAATTCACTATATATTATACAATATTATATTCATACAATACCATACAATATTAATTAAACATATTATATTTATTATGCATATGTGTATCAGCACTAGAACAAATCACAAATTCAACATTGACGCTCTTTCTGATGACTCCTGAACAAATTCGCCCTTAGGATAAAATATTCACACTGGTAAGCCATTTGTATCTAATTGTATTTCTAACTTTTTGCTGTTTAAGGCCATGTTGCTCAGGTAATTTTTATTCACACTCACTATTGGACGCTCTTATTTATTATCAAATTTGTATAGTATTGAATCAAATAAAAGTTATTTTGGTTAAGATTATTTTCATTTCTATTATTTCATCCGCTTCATCTATCTCTATGAACAGCAAAAAGAGGATTAGACTCGGAGGAATACGTATTCCCACTGCTACTATCCTGCCTTGCCCTAACCCATCCTTGTGTGTGCTGTCATGTCCTTTCTGACCCTCTTATATGCCGCCAACTCACCTGCAAATGCCCTTCCTCACCTGCCTTATGTTCCCACCCTTGCTGCCCACTATATTTGCTCAATCATACAGTGCAACTTTTATGATCTATTATGCTTTTTTATGCTTGCAATAAATCTTTCAGGAGAATTTAAAAAATGAAAACTTTTGAATAGTACCATTGGCATATAGAAATACAAGAGAAATATACCAATAAATCAGATTTCATTGTTTTTTTTTCTTTTTTTTTTTTTTCCTGTCTCAGTACTACAATCTTCTGAAATTAAAATTGCTCATTATCTTATTTTATTAAATTTACAGTCTTTGCATCTTCAATTAAAAAATAGTAATGAAGAATATTTCAGGCATTAAATCTTTAACATCTAGTGATAATATATTTACTTCTTAACTGTTCATAAATCCAATTATTAAATAAGCGAAAACAAGACAAGAATGAGACAATACCAATGTATTATTCAATTAATAACCTTGTGAATTTGAACCTTAAGCCACATGATATATCGTTTACTAATTTTTAACTACAATAAAACTTGGTCTTGTGCCATAATGCGCCCTAACTGGGAATTTGAAATCTTTTAAAAAATCTGGAAGTTTAGGCTGTCTTGCTGGTGTTTATGATGAGTTTCTTGACTTGAAACCAATTAACTAGTGCATGCTACGTTTTGTAAGTTTCTTTTTCTAATGATTGTCAAGTTTTTGCTTTGATGGTTATGTTTGTGTCATCTGTAAAGAAAACTATTTTGTTATTCCTTAAAACCAAAGGCATGTCATTTATGTCTATAAAGAATAATATTGGCCCAATGACGGATTCTTGCAGGACTCCACAATTTATCATCTGAGGGCAGGAGTAGTATTAGAAGATTTTGTTTTTTTTAATGTGTTGGAGGGCAAATACTTGACTATGGTTTGATAAATGTGATTTGATTTATTGGCCTGCAATGCCTCGAATCTCTAGCATTTCTAGTTTAGTTGAAAGTATGTGATAGTCAATAATGTCAAAGGCTTTTGACAAATCTAAAAAAAGGCCAATGGGAATTTCCTTCTGATTTAGTGCAACATGTATGTCATTTAAACAGGAGAAGATGGCTGAATCTGTGGATCTATTACTCCCGAAGCCATGATGTGTATTTATGAGGACATTATTTGCATTGGTAACATTATTTGTAAGTTGTTTGTTCTGTAATTTTTTTTTTATGTTTAAAGTGTTAGAATTAGGCAGTGTGATCACTGAAACCTGTATTAAATGTAGCAACAGAATAACAATGATTATTTGCATCTATTATTATTTGATGTACAGCAGTGCTACTATTTTTGGATATTCGAGTTGGTGTATTTATAGTTGTTTGTAATTGGTTGTTGGTGTATTTTAATAGTGTAAAGATCGTGTAAGGCAATTTATATTGAAGCCTGAAAGAATAATTTTATACTGTCTGCATTTTTTAAGTTTTGTTAGAATAACTTCCAGATTTTTTAAAAAGATTTTCAAATTCCCAGTAGGGCTGCATTATGTGCACAAGACCAATGTTTTTATTGTAGTTAAATAGCAAACGATGATATCATGTGGCTTAAGGGGATCAAATTCACAAGGTTATTATTGAATAATACATCGGTATGTGTTATTCTTGTTTGTTTTGCTTATTTAATATTGTATATGAACAGTTAGGAAGTCAAATATTATTTATCACTGAGAGGTTATAGATTTAATGCCTGAAATATCATTCGATTACATTTTTTAGTGTGAAGAATGCAAAGACTGTAAATTGAATAAAATAAGATAATGAGCAATTTTAATTTCAGAAGATTGTATTTCTTGAGCAATGAAAATCATGATTTTATTGTGTATATTTCTCTTGTTATTTCTATATGCCAATTGGTACTACTTCAAAGTTTCATTTTTTAAATTCTCCTGAAATGATTTATTTGCAAATTTTTATTAGGAGTTATTTTGCTAGTTTAGACTCTGGTTGAATAGGATTTGAATAATTCAATGATAGTTGTTTTTCTTTTCTTTTAGATTAGATTTTTTTAAATTAACAAAAATCAGTGTTTTCTAAGATTCTTTAGGTCTGTATGATTTTTGCATTATATTAGCATTGATAAAGTTTCCAATTCAATTTTAAGACAACTTTTATTGCGATAGTAACACAGATTTTCTTAACAGTAATAGTAAACATTTTCTTAAAACAAATTGTAATATATTTATTCTATTTTACAAAGTTTCAGAAATAGAGTGTGTCTCCATCTTCAGGTACAAACTAGCAGCTAAAATGCAATATTAAAACACATACATTAGTTTATAAACTATGTTATATGAACCATTTTCTTTCAAAGGAATAAAGTATATGAATAAGCAGAAAACCTAGGTTGATTGGAAGCATACTTTTTATTTTTATCAGTTTAAATTTTTGTCAAATGATCTGTTGACTGTTCTTATGTAATATGATGTCATTGTTAAATTAGAATGAGCATCGACATGGTTAAGTCTGTTATCATAATAATAATAATTCTATGTACATAAAAGATTCACTGGCACCTCAAATGGATTTGGAGCTAACATTCACTAAATGGTAAGAATTATTTTGATGTGTGATCAGTTAACTTGTTTTTTGTGGAAAGAGGTTAACAATGCATGAATTAATTACATAAATTGCTATTTCCAGAAATAATAATAATAAAATGTATAATACCTTAAGAATTTGTAGAAATGTAGCTGAATTTAAAAGTATAGAGTGAATATTTTCGTTACCATTATAAGTAAATTCTGTTTGTAGCTATTCAGACCATGAGTTCATGAATAAATAAATTTTCCTATTGTCTCTATGGATTATAAAAACGACATTATGATTTGATTAGTTCTCTATGGAACTAAATGGGAAAATAATGTTGAGTATTTTAATTTCATCCATGTAGCCTACTATTATAGTAGGGTATATCGAGTTGCACAAGAATTATCATAGAGGAAGTGTAATATTAGTGTGTAGTACACCAAATGTTACAGGAGTTGATCTTAAGAATATGAGGGGGAAATAGACCTCAAAAATTATTGAATAAAAATGTACAGGTAGGGAAATACACACACAAGTTATCTATCCGTATTTTAAATTTCAATGAAGTACTATGAATATGCAAATTTGTTTGTTCCTGTATTTCTTACAATTGGCCTTCAATTTGGAATTATTCTAAATGATGATTTTATGCTAATAGAAATATTATTAATACATTTCAGATCATTTCTAATCAGTGTCTGGAAATGTTGAAAATATTCTATGGGAGAACAAAGGATGAAAAAAAAAAGTTTCATATTGAATTAAGTTACTGGAATTCTGGTAGATCTTGCAAGTTAATAACAGTCTTTGAAGGAACAGTATTGATTGTACCATTTTGAAGTAATTGTTAATTACTGTATTATGATTAAAGATAAAATTATCCTGCCAATTGTGAGAAAATCCATATTAAATGCTTCTGAAAGTCCATACAATAATCTATTATAGTCATTTTGATTAATTTCAGTGATGCACATAGATTCTGAATAATTTGTTTTGAGCGTGCAAAAAATGCACCTTATATTTATAGCTTCCCTTAGCAATGAATGTGTGGCACTGATGATTGTAACAAATATAGTAGGGCAGGCAAGGGTGGGAACCAGTGAGATGGCATGGTGAGGAGGGGCCGATTTGGGCAGGTGAGTTGGGGCATAATAAGAGGGGTCAGGAAGGGACATGACAGGACACACAAGGATGGGTTAGGGCAGGCAGGATAAGTTAGAGTGGGAATAAAGTATTCTCTCTCATATTTCTGAATTCTCTCTTGTTGCTGTTTAATAGATAGATGAAGCGGATGAAGTAATAGAAATGAAAAATAATCTTTACCAAAATAACTTTTATTTGATGGTCAATATATAGTAATTTGATAATAATAAGGGGTCCAATAGTTAGTTGTGAATAATAACTACCTGAGCAACATGGGCCATTACAGCAAGTTAGAAATACAATTAGATACAGATGGCTTACAGTGTGAATATTTTTATCCTAAGGGCTGAATTTGTTCAGGAGTCATCAGAAGGAGGGTCAATGTTTGAATTTGTGATTTTTTCTAGTGCTGATACACATTGCATAATAAATATAATATTGTTTAATTAATATTGTATTGTATTGTATGAATATAATATTGTATAATATATAGTGAATTTTTGATGTTTGAAAAGACTCTGTATACATAGGATCAATAACATTGATGTCCAAAGTTGTCATTATGGGTTCTATTAGAGTAATGAAAACAGTATTTGCAAGTTAAATTAAACCACAATAGTTTTTCTTCAAAAACAGTTTTTAGAAAATAAGGATTCTATGTATGCTAATAGATAAGTAAAAATTAATAAAATATTAATGTTCAAGAACAATATTTTTTATATGTAACATACTTTTTTGAACATTCTACTTAGATCATGTGGCTGTATAAATTGTTAGAAAAGAATGGTTTTCTTTAATAAAAGATGTTTAATTTCATTACACTTCTCTCCTGTATAAATAATTAATTAGATAGAACGAGTAATTCTGAATGTACGTTTATCGCTGTTCTGAGATGTTGATTGATCTATTTAAACTAGGAATGTTTTATATTCATTCAATAAAACAGTTTCTTAGTTCGCCAACGTTTTGGAACTTTATTATTCCCTCATCAGGGCTTACTAAGATTGAATATTTAAGAGCACAATACCAATCATCCAACATATGGTATCAGGACCACCTGTACAAAAACACCTCCACTCTCTGGCTCCATGCTATAATACGGATATACGAATGTTATAGCTTCATGCACCAAGAGTTTTTGTGCAGGTGGCCCTGAAGCCATGTTTTTGTGCTTGTTTTCCGTGTGCGAAACAGCTAATTACTTCACAGTGTGCGAAACATAGCGAAGCGTGTGCCAACAATTGGTTTTCCCCCTTGAGGATGTCTTTGTTTATTATTTACAAACAGTAGAGTTACGACCAACGAGCTACAATCATAGAGGAGAGATACATCTCTCCTCTATGGCTCCTCTCCTCTATGGCTCTATGGTATCTCTCCTTTATGGCTACAATCATAGAGTAGAGATACATTGTATCTCTCCTCTATGGCTACAATTTAATAGAGTGGCTGTCCCTGTAGTTTAAACGCTCTTGATGGAAGCTCGCCGAACTAGTGACCGCCATTTTTTTTGAAGTCAAAACATTAGTGGCGATGTATTCACTGCTCTACTGAATCGTGTTTGCATCACAACTTATTTCTTTATTGTTTCTCGTTTAAACGCGTATTTAAAAACGTATTGCAATAATATTCACTTTCATGCTTTATGCTAACACATAACATTTCAATAGCTTCCATTCTTAGACAATAATCATCAGGAAAGACAACATGTATTTTATGTGAATTCGCGCTATCCGGAAGACCCGGTCGTTGCTGGGGTGCGACGTTTGCCTACATCGCAGCTTCCTCAGGCAGTGACGAATGTCACTGCCCTGAGAAGCCTGCGACATGTCAGGCAACGCGGCACCCCACCAACGAGACCGCGATCTCCCGGATAGCCGAGAATTCATGGATTCGAGCCGCGGAAGCTTACGTATACATGTATTTTATGTTTTTCAATTCGTTCTCCTAACATATTGTCATTCCGTTTTTAAATTATTGGTTTTTGATCGTGAGACACAATAAGAGGATTTATATTACCCGCGGCCCGCGCCCAACTGTCCGTAACCAGCACCAAACGTAATGCTAGATATCTTTGTTTTCCAGAGGACGCTGCTTTGACTGCCAAAAACAAGGCATCAATTTGCTTAAAAAATGAAGGCGCTTTAGCTACTCTATGTAGCATATTCTAGCTCATTGATTACGACACTGATTGGGTTTGCTTTTGTGCAAGTGTAGTATTTCTAGTTATTTGGTATTTAATTTATATTTCTTTACTTAAAACATTGCGTTTCACTCACGGCGTGTTAATTTTTTTTTGACTCCGCCTTCATTCGCACAATTTTGTAACAGAAATTTGCTACCCCTTCTCATGTACTATATAGTAGAACAGACCACGAAGCCATCCTGTTAAACACTCAGCGAATGTACTTACCACACGACTGTGTGGTACGGTGGCTTCGTTGGCGAAAAGTCCTGGAGGGGAAACCTGGCAGGTTGACGTGTAGGTCGACCCCGAATCTCACGTTCCGGCGGAAGAGGGGAACACTGCAACCTCCCGCATAATAGCATGCGCTACAAGTTTGGGACTAGTGCCAGTAATAGTTGACGCGCCCGGGCACACAATAATCAAAACAAAACTTGCTGATATGCTGACGCGGAGGTTATGTAACTCACGAAAGCATCACGAGAATCGAGAATCGTTGGAAGGTGCATGTATACTTGGACAATGCCTTCAGTGCGATGGAGTTCGGCTATTAGGGAAGAACGCAGTCGCAAAGCGTTTCTCGCTACGGAGTAGAGAGAAAGTTATGTAATGCTGCGCGGAAAAATGGCGAATTTTCGGCAGAAAAAACTCTTCTTACAGGGCTCTGGTAACGAAAAAGTGGATAAATCCAGTTGCTAAATTTAGAAACAAAGTCCTTTAATACGTGGTGTAGCAAGAATCCGTGTTTTGTATGTCCTTGATACCGAAAAATCGAATGATGGCAAAATGTCTGTCTCTCCGTCTGTCTGTCAACAACTCTAGCGGCTAACTGGTTCAGCATATTTTCTTCGAAATTGATGTTCGTCAATTGTTCTGGCAGATGACACGGCCTTTTGAATGTGAAATTGATATTTTAAATTTAGGGTGTACTTTACATGAAACCCCCGGGAAATTTTCCGAATTTTCAAAAAATAACTCCATTGTTTTGATTGAATGTTGTTGTTGGATAGTGTGAAGGTTGTTTAGGAGCATGGTACGCATGATACATATCTCATGTCCGTTAAAAACCCTTATATTTCGAAAATTGCAGAAATTGAAATTTTGTTCGGAGTCTTCCTATAACAATGGAGATGGAGATTTTTGTCTTAATGAAATATGTTCCTTAAAGGTAGATTTTGAAATAAAGTCATGTACAAATTTAAGAGTTTAAGTACTTTTCGCGTAATTTTGCGAGAAAATATGGGCGAGAAAGTACCTGCTGTTTTAGCACTCCTACTTTCTCGCATTATTTATAAAGGCTCGTATTGTTTATTCCAGAGCATCATAGAGACAAGCAAGGATAATTTCACATATAAATTGAGAATCTATAACTAAAGACCATCCAATATATCGCAATATGATTGCATTACGATATAATTACGGCTGTGCGTTGAGAGAACACTCGTTCATTAAGTCAGAGTAATGCCATGACGAATCATTTTTCTATCTGTTCTGATTTACCAATTCATCTTCATAATAAAAAAATAAATAATCCTAATTTACAGTGCGAATGTGCTTAAATACACGTCAGCTACATTGACCAGATCAACTTGCGAATATTAACTTCAAACACAGAATACGAACTCTGTCCGCGAAACAAAAGTACACGTTTAATGTTCTGTACTGTATTATTAGAGCTGTGTACTCATTTTTCTGCTAAACCGTGTTTGTAGGAAAAATGCATTGTGCGTTTCTACGCCAGCTATGTAACGAGTTTCCTTATTAAGCGGATTCTTCAGTCCATTACACCAGTAACGACATGGACAAACGCCAGATTTGAAGTACTCAGGAGATCGAAAAGCTGCCTAGTCCAGGCGACAATACTGAGATAAGTGTCAAAAATATAAAAATTAAAACCTGTGTACAGATCAAATTCTTGAAAATAAATAAATAAATGCATAACTAAGGCCAGAATCCAGGTCATCGCCGCATTGCTCGGTCAACCGGCATCTTCAGCCATGCCAGGCGTATACAAAAACCGTGCTTGGCACGGGCGGCGGCGGCAAAGACGGAGGCAGTGGTGGAAGCAATGGCGGAGGCGAAGGCGGCGGCGGCGGAGGTGGCGGTGGCGGAGGCAGTGGTGGAAGCAATGGTGAAGGTGGAAGCGGAGGAGGAGGCGGAGGAGGAGGCGGAGGAGGAGGCGGAGGAGGAGGTGGAGGAGGAGGCAGTGGTGAAAGCAATGGTGGAGGCGGAGACGACGGAGACAAGGACGGCGGCGTGCACGTCTCCGGGCAGTAAAGGGAGCGAAAGGAATTGACGAAAGGTGATGCGGCGTGGGTGGGTGGGTGCGCCGAGGCAACGCAGACCACCTCCCTTCGGCCCAAGTTGATGAGAGCAGCGTTTCTCAGCGGGAGGGTCTTTGGGACATGACCCAGGGGCGATGATTAGACAAACCAATTCAGCCGCTGTTTGGGGGGAGAAGTCTAGTGGCCGTCTGCTCTAATCGGTAATGATTTTTCCAATCAATACTAAGCTAATGTCGCTGTAGCTGAGAAATCGCGTCACGAGTCACGTGCGATTTTCCCCCTCGTTCTCGTCTCTTCATCTCCCTTTACACACACACACACACACACACACACATACACACACACACACATACACACACAGACTCTCCTACATGCATCAACTCTTACATGCAACAACTTCCAATCATGTCGGGAGAACAGTCGGTAGGTTAGAGATTGCAGGGGGGGAGGCGGTGCCCCGCTGGGAGAGATTTTTGGAGGAGGAACATCTTAAGCAGACGTTGAGGATGGAACCAGATCTCTCCATCCAACGGGGAGAAAATACCGCTACACCGCGAGCTCGTTTCCAATGGAGCTAATGATCGTAAAAAATTACGCGCCGTGACACACAATAAACTCGTAGAGTGCAGGGTTGCTCATCTCCAAGAATTGGGACCAAACTGCCTGCGGATGCCCACTGAGAATGCCTGGCCCGCCCGCCACGTATTTAAACCTTGTTGATCATCCCTTTTTCTTTTCGTCAATTTATTTTGCTTCTTACTTGTTTAAAACAAAGAATTCTATATCTTGATTATTGAAATGCGTGCGTTCCTTCGAGCTCTTTTTCCGTTACTACTGCCGAGGCGCTAACGCTGGCTGCGTGGGATACCCAGCCCACGACGTGAAGTGAAGTGCCACGCGAAGATCGTCACTGTAAGGGAATTGTTGCTGTGGATACTGCACGTTTAGTTTGCTTGCACTGATTGTATCAAAGATCTGTTTTGAGACTGAATGAAAGTGCATTTGTAATTATGTAAAACCCGTATTTATATCAAGAGTTGGTATTAAAAAGACCGCAAATTTTATTATAGATCGTGATTTAATTTCTCATTTAAGTAGAGAAGAGGTACAGCTAAATTTTATTAGTTTAAATTTAGTTAGTTTAATTTATTATCAGAAATTATTTTTTGTAAAGTGGTACATTTTTTGCGATGTAATCTTGGAATTCGATATTTCATTTGCACTTTTATTTATTATAAAGTTGACTCAAATTCCTTAATTAAGATTATTTGCAACTCACAGAAACGGAAGGTTGAGATTATTGAATTTCTTGGTGACGATATTGATGAAGCATATACAAGATCAAATGATATGATAGCTCATTTTCCCTTCCTAGAACCTTCACTGAATCTTTCTTCTTGATGTCAATAGTTTTTTAATGGGTGGTACATAAACTTATGTTCTACTCTTGCTTACTTTTTTTTGTAAACGAATTCAAACCCAACGGAATACTTGAAGATAAATTTAAAATTGTTGACAGTACTTTACGTCCATTAGTTATTGTAACAAAACGGGACATTTTGGCGTCCCATTTTCTTTTCAAAAACAGGAACTCGGCCAATACAGGACGTCTGGCCGCCTCAGGCAGAGAGCATCAACAGACGCGCCCCTTCATCAGCGGGACCTCGAGGCAGCAGAGAAGTGTGCCTGACCGCAATCACTCTTGGCCTTGTCGAAACTTCGCTCAGGCGCGCGGCGATTATTTTGACGGACTACAAACATGCCGAGTCATGCCAAAACTACTATTACATTTCTACGCGATATGTATTCCGCCGCCAGCCAGAGGAGCTGAGGAACCGCAGATGTACGCGGCTCAAGCCGGCGAATGATTTTTTACTGGTTGTCAAACCACCTCGGCATACACATTGTATCGATAGAGAAAAACGGGAAAATACCTATCAGAGCAGCCGGCCTATAGAATTATCTTCAAATCAGCGCGCCTTAACTCGACTTATCTATCTAGAAGTGGTGAAGATCCGCCCCGGTTGGGAATCGAATCCTTAAACCTCGCTCCCAACGAAGCAGTAGAGGCAAGTACGATGCCGCCGCGCTAAACGCAATCGGCAAACCCATTTGCGAGCTCGTCTGATTCAATAGGGCGAATAGCGACACAACGCACGGACGACAAGACGACAATCTTCCACCTGTACCGACGAACCTATTCATCTTCAAAATAAAAATATATGTATGCTTGAATACAGTTTAGTTACACTGGCAGATCAACTTAGAACATTAACTTCGAACCCAAAATACGAACTCTGGCCGCGAAACTAAAGAACTCGGTTAATGTACAGTGCTGTACTCTTATTAGTACTGATTTTTGTCTGTTAAACAGTATTTCTATGAAAAATTCATAGCTCGCACTCGGGGCGAGAGAGAGACTCGGAGCAGGGAGACGCGACGGGCCGACGCGCGCTCTCGCCACGCGGCCTCCAGGCCAAAGAAGGACGTGAATTCACTAGAAAGAAAAAAAGATAACAATCACAGCGGCCCGGCGCCGTCCAAGGCCACCCGACGGCGGTAAGTGGACGACGTCGTCCCTCGACCCGCGCGTCAGCTGCAAGCTCCACGGCGACGCAACCCGGAATATGTTAGCTGCACGCTATGCGAAGGGTCGATTGATTTAGTCATGAGTGATTCCGGACGTGTCAAATGCTAAGGTTATTATTCCTGTAAGTGTAGTGGATGATTTTGTCGCGGAATGTGGCGGTGATCTTCCTGTAGTGGATGGCGAGATCCGGCGCCGATTTACACATGGGGAGATGATTTTTCCCCAACCAGGTATCTCCCACCTGCAGGGCAACGTCCCAGTCGGGACATGCTCTAAGCTCCCGACCGGTCTCCCGGCATGTGTGGTAGTGTAGTGTATGGGAGTGTAGTGTGTGTGAGTAAGGGGCGAGGAAAGGACAAGGAAGAGGAAGGAAAGATCACGCGCGGTCCGTGGCCCGTTTTATAGGGAACTGCTCTGGCATTCGCCTGCTGTTAGTCAGAGAAACCTCAGGAAACTACCGATGAGAGCAGCCGGCTGCCAGAATTCTCCTCCAGAAAGCGACTCTATTCCACCTAGCTAAGTAGTTAGCGACGAAAATCCTGCCACCGTCGGGACTCGAATCTCAGGACTTCTCGGTCAGGGGGCACTGCAGTGATATCAATTGATACTCTAATCTCCCTAAGTTGGTGCAAGATGTGGTGCACAGGATAAGGTGTATCGCATCAACGTGTAAGACGTTCCCTCAATACCGGAAAGCGAATTGCGGAAAACAACCTCTACCAGCGGGCCAAATGTCTGTTGTGTTTTCTGTTTGCGGTTTTAATTTCGCTGTTTCAGATCGGCCGTAGACGCACGTAAGTAAAGAATTGAGCGTTTATTGTTAGCGAGTGTTAAGTACTACAGCCATTCGTCCCCTTAGAGAAGTGCATGTTGTATCTTGAGAGATAGTGGTGGTGTCTCCCTCCTACTGGAAAACGAGTATTGGGATCGACAGTTTCGGCGTCAGCTTTGACGGTTTCCCCCCTGAAGTATCTCCCTCATCAGGGCACCGCCCTACCCGGAACAAACTAAGCTCCCAACTGATCGCCCGACATACGTGGTAATGTAGTGTATGGAAGTGTTGTGTGTGTGTGTGTGTAAGTAAGGGGTGAGAATAGGACAAGGAAGGAGAAGCAAAGTTCGGGCACGGTCGGTGGCCAGTTTGTGTGGGTACTGCTCCGGCATTCGCCTGGTATTGATCGCAGCAACTACGGGGAACTACCGATCAGACCAGCTGCCGCTAGAATTCTTCCTCAGTCAGTGGTTGAATTGGGGCCAGCAAGAGAACTGGTCGAAAATTGGCCACCGACAACTCGGACGCCCCGGATATCAATGGATCCTCTGAGCTACCTAGACTGTACCATCATGGGTTAGATGGCGGACCATGATGGATGCATATGGCTTGCGGATTCATGTATTGTGGCCCGAGAAAGGTCATCAGTCACACGTAAAAGTCATTTCATCCATATCGGATGAGAACATTATGCGCCTTGCACACGCGCCCTGCCAGGATCTACATCCTCTTAATGTAAAAATAGGTTAAGATGAGAACGGTTAGGTTCCATATGTTTGACAGAATAATTATTGTAACAATAGGTTAAATTTATATTTAATCATTTTTTAGTAACATTCAGACACTCAAAATCATCCCAAAGTGTATAACTGCGTTGTGCATGGTACAGCCTATTCACGCATGGTTCCATCCCCCAATTGTTCTCAGAGCAGTCAGGCAAACTGCCGAGATCAACAATACGGGGCCACGTGTGGATATCCTGTGTAATGAAAATATGGTCCGCAACCATATTAAAAGTATTAGTTGTGGCCCTTGAGGCCTTTGTTAGTTAGACACTCGTGGTCTAGACTATCTGGGACGAGCCGCGTTTCTGTCGTGATAGCCAAAGTTTCGGCCAACATTGTTTGATCTTCCTCACAGCTACACTGCTGAAGCTGCTGAGCAGTATAGCTCTGAGGAAGGCCACAACATGTCAGCTACCACTACAGAGACGCGGCTCGTCGCGGATAGTCGAGATCAGGGTTGTCAAATTGGCGGCCTGCGGGCCGCATGCGGCCATTTATTGAGACCTGCGAAAGGTTTTTGAACAAAAGTTAAAGCCCCTTCAACCCATGTCGGTCCAGAACAGTACGCGCCTAGCGCACGAGATGTTGGGAACAACACCTCCTTAATGTAATCATAGGTTAAGTTTAGATTTAAAGATTTTTTCTAGTAAATTCAGAAAATAAAAATCATCTTAATACGTTTCCCTACGTCATGCATGGTACCGTTAGTTGTGACCCCTAAGGCCTTGCAAGTTGGAAACTCTTGAGTTATATCATCGTCCATCATCACCGTTTACCCGTCACGACTACAATTCCACACTGTGGAAGACAAAGGGAAACCAACACTGTAATCAACTGCCAAAAGCCGTGAGGGTTTAACATTACCTGCCTCATTATCAATTGTTTTTCCTATTTCACATGTAAGACGACACGGGTCTTCCCACGAATGTCCGTAATGACAGTGATAGCTTCACAGCCGGGGAGAGGGGCAGCAATGCCCTACCCTACCCCTCGCAACTGCGCTGTAGTGCAGGCATGTGAAGGTTGCGAACAAGGCAACAAGCTTACTAACGCTCGCGGATACTGCATTCAGAGAAATTGGCGCGAGATTTAAAAGTAAGGGTTGTACAAATTTCTCCGGAGTGGCGAAAGGTTACTGAATACCTGGCCAGTCTTTAGAGGAAGTTACTTGACAGTTATTGTCGCAAATTGAGTTATATTAATTCCTGTTTTCCTTAAAGGCAAAGAAATGATCAATTAAAACGAAATAATACATAAGTAAGATTTCAAATTCTCTGTTGAGAGTAAAATTAAACATTTTGATTTAAAAGTATCTTGATTTTGTAATCCTGTTTTCTTAAGAGTGATATATAAACATGAACTTTCAAGGTTAAGGGTTCAGATTAAAGGTTTAACAGACAAATATTATTGTCTATTAAAAGCGCTGTCAGCAAGCGAGAATTGTTAACTTATGGAGACTTGTTAATTTATTTCACATTATTGCTAAACACAATAAAGAACTGATTAAATAATACAACCCAAAACGAAAACAAGAAAAACATTCACCATTCAAACATATTCCGGTCACTAAGCAAAGATGTTTTTATAAGGGAGAGTTTAGGGAAGAATGTAAACATAATACAATTGTAGGTTATTTGATAGAAAAAATCTGGCCAGCATATTTTCGTGTGAAGTCATTTTTCGCCGCCTTGCGCAGCTCTGGCTCGCGCATGAACACCCCCATCTGGATTTGGAGGGGAAATAAGTGCGGAGTCAGGGGGAGTGGCCCGGTCTCGCCAGGCGGGCAAGTAGCTCGTGCGGGCGTGGTTTGACGTGTCTGCTGTAGACTAGGTCTGTTTTGCTTACCAATGCGTCTACATCCTCAGCGTCCTCCTCGTCGACCTCTTCCGCTGCCGCCCCCACCTCCACCGCCACCGCGGGCGCCATGACGTCAGCCGCAGGGGGGTCGCCGCCGCCCGACCCAGCCGCCTTCGCCAGCGGGGCGAGCTCCAGCACCTGCGCGAAAAACCAACAAACGCTCGGTCAACACCACTGCCTTGCGCCAGGCCCCGCCTCAGGACTTGCGTTGCAAAGGTCGCATTACGAATGCCTCCGGCTGAAGGTCAATGACCCGGATGTCGTCATACCGGAAAAGGAGGGAGGAACTCGTCAGAAATAGAAATTCCAAGTTTAAGAGCAAATTGAACTATTTAGTATGTAATAATATAAATAATAGTATACAACATAGTAATGATGAAATGAAAATGTTCAATAAAAAATTCTAGTATTTGAAAAAAAACACCACAAAGCATTATTACAACATGAAAACAACGCAAGACTGACCAGACGCAGAATTAATGGAGTTATTAGAAAAGAGAATTTAATTTATTACATTTATAATATAAATACCTACCATTTATTTACTAAACGCTTAAAAAACGATTCTTGAAATATTTTTAGAATTCCAATACTGTGCAGAATATTCTGTAATTGTTAACATCAAATTTGAAAAAAAAAGTATTTATTTTGCTGAAAATATTTTAATTCCTTGATATCTTCATAAATTGTATTAATCGGGTATTATGATTTTTAATTTTACTCCGGAAATTATTGTTTAAAACTCACTTTCTGGTGGTAAAATCCAAATAGATGACAATGCTGTTTAGGTAAAAAATTGTTTTTGAATCATTAGCTCTTTCAGGAACTATTTAACGAATCGCTTTTGTCATCATATGTTGCTTATTAAATAGTATAATTTATTAAAACTGTTCGCAATAACCTGTACCCAAGATTTCTGGATTACTGGAATTTCAAGTATTGTACCTAAGAACTCTGTACTCAAAACAATGAAATCCAAGCCAATTATTGCTTTATCTCAGAAAGAAACTATTTTCGTAATAGTAACAACGAAAAAAACATGTAAAACATTATGATACCACATTTTGAATGAATATTTTGAGCCGTTGTGATACACAACACAAAAACTCTCTGATCTGGCAGAAAAACTCATTCTTACGAACATCAATTGAGAGGCTGTGTTCTTCTACGAGTAGATGAGGTGATAGATCATCAGAGTTTATATGAAGTTTATCCGAATGGTAAATTCGAACATAGTTTAAGAAAATAATAAATCTTAGTTAAATTATTTCCATGGTTCGACAGAAGTTTTGTGTTAAATTTCATGACCAGTTTTAATTTTTGAAACTGTGTTAAGGACTTCAGAGACTTCATTAAGAATAAGAAGCGCTTTCAAACGAACCTGCGAAAATAAAGTTTCATGTTAAGTCCACAATTTATTAATAATAACGACATAACAAAAATCGCATCATAATTTGAACCTCCGACATTTGGCATTAATCCAGAGTAGTTGGAGCCTGTCTTCGCTGCTTTGTCCGCCCTCTTGTTAAGGTGGGGTCTAAAGGCGGTCGGCATCGAATGTATGAGCACTTCGAGGAAAGCGTCCGTTTTGGAATGTCCCTTTCGGAAGAGATAAAGTTTATTATAATTATAATTATAATTATAATAAACTAAATAAAATTAATTTTGAAATAATAATTATTATTATTGTTATAATAATAACATTATAATTATAATTATAACAATAATAATAATTATTATTATTATTTCAAAAAAATGTAAAGTTATATTACTTTCATGAATAAATATCTTTAACTATAAGGAAATCATGGTGTTCCGCCAGCAGGTTTCCAGACAGACAACTTCAGAAATAATACATACCACTTTATTCTTCTTTCAGAGTTGTATCCCTGAGTTTTCATTTATATAACTATTTACTTGTAGTGTGCCACACTTGTTTTTTTTCTCAGCTTTTTTGAGTAATTAGTGTTTGCCATGAAGATGATGCATTGTTCAGACTTCAGGAATTTTCTAATTATTAGTTTTGGAGAAATATCCGGTTATTATCACCTTCTATTCTGTAATCTTTCTTGAAATGAGATTACGTGTAAACATAGCCCTCTTTAGAAACTTTGGTTTTTAAATTATGTAAAGTATGCGCTTTCAAACATGTTTAATTCGAGGATTATGTATAAATAGGGATTGGATTTTTATGGTATAAAATATGTCAAAAATGTCACAAAATATGCAGAAAAAAGTCAATAAATATCCAAAAAGATGCTGTTAAAACGTAAAATATCCACATAAAGTGAGTGAAATTATGGACAATATACATAACAAACCAAAATACATACTAAGATAAACGGATATTATTTTTTGATTTACCTATTTACTCTGAAACAAAATAGAATACGCATTCGGGTTGTTACAAGTGTAAATGCAACTTACGCTCAGCGGATAACTGCATACTACAAGGCTGGCAAAACACCAGGTTTCCGTCAGTTGTAAATATTTCACAGTTCTTCTTAAATTCCGCAAACCAAAGTCTTAGTCTGAAACTACGTAACACTTGTGGGCATTGCTCACGTGAACTTCGTTTTGTGATGGTGAACAAACATTGCAACTGACCGCAAGCTTAAGGCAAAATGAGAAAGAGAAAAAGAGAAAGAGAGAGAGAGAGAGAGACAGAGAGAGAGAGAGGAGAGGAGAGAGAAAGAGAGAGAGACAGACAGAGGCAGAGAGAGAGAGAGAGAGAGAGAAAGAGAGTTAGAGAGC
This sequence comes from Gryllus bimaculatus, assembly GCA_017312745.1. NCBI lineage: Eukaryota > Metazoa > Arthropoda > Insecta > Orthoptera > Gryllidae > Gryllus > Gryllus bimaculatus. The sequence goes on from BOPP01000156.1 coordinate 1,006,316, forward strand.
GAGAGAGAGATAGTAGAAGACTAGTAGCGACTGCTTCAACAAAATCGATGTTTGAAGAATATAATTTGAGCGGGCTCCTCTTTCTGTTTCAGAAGAAACCCACAACTCACAACCCTGGTTCAGGAAACAGGGCAATCAAAGGCGGTATTGGTTTGCATTATCGTTACTCAATTCTGCGAATCGTTTTTTTACAACTCTTTCCTAACCAATAGTATTCAAAGGGACAAAAGAAAAATAAATTAATTCCAGCGAAGCCATAATTTGAATAACTTAATATTCAATATTACACTATAAGATATGAAGAGTAAACTTTGTAATTTTTTGTATTATTCATTAAGTGACTTATGACCAATGAATCAATTAAACTAATCAAAGCAAACATAAAAAACTGAACACTTTTCAAATGTTATTAGCTATTTTAGGTGATTTAATTAAAAAAAATAATTTGACGCAAAAAATATTTTATTTACTTGCTAGCTGAAGTGTCCTACACTGTCCAGGTTTCAACCACAATTACTAATAAGTAGGGCTGCCATCTTTCCGGGTTTCACGTGGAGAATCCGGTTTTCGGGAGTGACCTCCGACTTGCAAAAATCTCCGGGTCATATAAAAATGAAATCAAACATTTTTTCCACACATTAAAAATATAATGTGAGTTTAATAATTCAATTTTATAGAATGTTTTCATATTAATGACACGATATAAATAAAACTTGGACTATGCGGCAAAATCAGTTTGCCATCAGTTCTCCATTTCTAGTCGAAAAATAATGTACAAGTACTTATTGTTATAATAATTAGTTGTGTTATTAACATTATAAATGTATTATTGTTATAAAATAATTAACTGTAAAAAAGCGTAAATTATTTTATAATAAAGGTTGATTGTGAATTTACGTATTGACTTTTTGTTAACTTACCCTCAAATTGGTAGAATTGCGAAACTCTAGTGGGCACGCGGCAGGTAATGATTTACGACTACAATGTGCCAGTGGACACTGACGAAGTGCGAACAGTAGCATCGCGAAAGCGCTGAAGAAAGATTCCCTATCGATTCTGTGGTTATGACTGTTGTAAGACTGATAAACATACGAAACATAGCATGGACATAATTCACGACTTACGATAATTCTGTCGCATATCAGTTGGGGGTGTGTGTTGGCAACAACAAACTCCAGCGTCATTCTCCCCCCCCCCGCTCTACCATTGTTTACGCAAGGAGTTACTGTTTCATGACTCATGAGTTTTATTATTACTACATTTTTGAATCCTTAGTGATAATTTTGTATTCAATACTTATCAATAGTTTACAAAAAATGAAAAAAGTCGCCATGCGTAATAGCATTGTGGAAATTTCAGCGTTCTCTTGCAGTAAGGCCTTCCCGTAATCACCTTGAATACTTGTCAGTATCAGTTGTTGCAGAGAAAAGTTTTGCAATCGAAGAAAAATAGTAAATGTTAAGGTGACCCCACACCTACTGTATTATCCGGAACAGTCCCGTATTTTGAGTCCCTGTCCCTCATTTTTGACAGAAAAACGGGACGATAAAATGACCTTTTTTTCTGACAAATTACTTATCAGTATATGCCAACAAGCGTAAAATTTATTATAATATATTCAGTTTCCTTCACATTTGTTTATAAAAAGTGATGTGTGACAAGATAGTGTACTCATGTGTCACGTACCAAGAGTGTTTAAAGAGTCGGTTGTAGATCCAGAAAAAATGCAGCTCTGGTGACATATCAACTTGTATGTTATGCGTTATCGCTAACGATTTGGTTATGGAGAAATTCAATAATCCTACTGCTTCTTAACATAACCACAGATTCCTTCTGCTGTTGAGTGTTTGTGTGCGGCTTAGTATGGAATATTATTTCAGAAATACTGACCGACTTCCTAATGAAGGAAAGTGCAAATTAAATTAATGCATATTTTTTATTTCTAATGTTATTTTCAAAGCAAGTATTTGGTTGGCGAGAATTGAATGTTACTACATCATGAAAGTTATACGTATTTATGTATTTATTAATTTCCAAACCTAAATATAATAATTTAACAAACTCTTAACTTTATAATTTCCAAACATAAATATTTTTGAAAAATGGTGTTAACCGTTATCTTTTGCCCTTTTTATGTCTGTGACAGAAACTAAAATATCCCATTTTTAATTTTAAAAATATGGCCACCTTTTTGTAGAGAATCGTTTTGCAATCAAACTTAGCAAATATTGAACTAGTTCTTAAAAGAAAGCACGTGCCCACCAGAGTCTCCGCGGCAAGACCTCAAGTTGAGAAAAAGTTCAAAAGATATATGTTATGAAATGTAAATAAGAAACATTTTAGCACAAACAAGCAGAATATGATTGTAATATGTTGCTATTATTAGTTCTTAAATGTAAAACATTTCTTTTCAATTGTATAGCAACATTATCTGGAGTCCATAGTTGATCCTCGTTTTCTCCGGAGATCCTGGATGGTATAATATGCGAAATTATGTTAACTGAAAGCTATGTCAGGTGTAACGGATGACACGTCTCACTGAGTTATGAGTGAAATGTTTGTCTTTTTGTGTAGATGCTTTCATTCACTTCCCTTTAAGTACAATGATTATGATGATAATGATTTTTTAAATTATGTTTTGGCCCTTTTCAACATTTTGGTCATATAATGACCACTATGGTTTTTAAACTGTAACATGTATCAGAACACTTAAGGACAATACAAACATACACAAACACCCATGTCCGTAGCGGGATTCGAACCCCTGACCCTTCGAGCCAAGGCAGCAATGGCTCTTCAGCCTTAGTGACCTCATATATCGAGGGGGAGATGATGATTGTTACATGCGAAGAGGAAAATTGAGTAATCGGCTCGCGCTGAAAATGTAACCTTATAATTTAAATTTTAAATAAGAATGTTCCAGACTGTTTCTTCAGAGTCTTGAAGCACAAGCACGAGAGCCTAACGGTTCTGCATCAAGTCCCGTGTAACGCATATGTTTTTTCATTATGTGGTTGTGACGTGAATGATTTCTTAAATCATGCTCATTTATTATCTGAACATAATCACAGCACAATTAGAACCGATACTAGTGTCCTGCAGCAGCCGAAATGCTGCCAAAAAACTACACAAAAAGGTGTTTCAAAAAGTAGCACGCGCTCTGATCAAGAACAAGAAGTAAAATGCTCTCCTACAACAGGTCAACAAATTAAAAATATTAAAAATAAACAGTCTTGACGGATTCTGCAATAGTATGGAACAGTATACACACACTGCACGTCTTCTCTACGTGCCAAGAATATAAAGAAAAGTTGCTGTTTCAAAATACAACATGCCAATAGCAATTATTTAATGGCAGATGATTTCTTCTTTAGAGTCTTGCTATCACATTATCTATACAGAAAGACGTGAACCCAGTACGCGAGGATGAGTATTGGGATACATTCAAATATATACGTTGAGTAAAAATCGAAACTGTTTTATTTTTTTACTTTTCTCGGGTTATTGAGTATCTAATGGAAACGTTGACAGCACTCAAAAGATCGGAGGCTGCATAGTTTTCTTTCAATTGCTGCTGATTTATTGATTATTAGTGATTCCGGGCGCGTCAACAACTCCCATTAGTCCCGTAAGTGTACTGCATGTTCTTGCTTGGGAGTTGGCGGTGGACTATCCCCGCTGTAAGGCGAGATCGGGCGCCGTCCTACCGCCCGCTGGCAGGGTTGTCCCCAACCAGGAATCTCCCACCAACGGGCCACCGCCCCAGCCGGGACCAGCTCTAAGCCCCCGACCGGTCTTCCGACATGTGTCGCAGTGTAGTTCGTGTTTGTATACGTGTTTGTAAGGGGAGAGGGTGGAACAAGGTAGAGGAAGGAAAGATCGCGCGCGGTCTGTGGCCCTTTTGTTAGGGTACTGCTCCGGCATTCGCCTTTTGTTAATCGGAGAAACTTGGGGAAAACTACGAATCAGAACAGCCGTCCGCTAGAATTCTCCTCCAGTCAGCGGCTGAATTCAACCTAGCTGACTAGCTACGGTCGAAAATCCTGCCGCCGTCGGGACTCGAAACTAGGACCTCCCGGTCAGGTGCACTGCACTGATATCAGTTGACGCCTTGCGTCATCTCACCCGGTTCCTCAATTTCTGTGTGCATTGGAAATCAGTCATATATATTTTCACAGAATCATCCTTCTTCGAGCGATGTTGTAATTGGCGGTCATAGATCCCGTCATGCAGGTGTATGTAAAAAGATTTTTTTTTTATTTATTTTTTTCTTCTTGTTCGGCCATGTGGCCTTTCAAGGGCTTGGATACAATAGATTTTTCATTGTTAGGAATAGGCATCCTTGGCATTTTGAGCTTGACATCACTGCTCCGTTTTTTAAGTGTTGATTGGATTGGATGATTTATTGTTTATTAAATTATATGCTTTAATGTTAGGTTGGATGTTGAATTGGTTATATCATGTGCTTACGGGGCGAAATTTATCTTTTTGGAATTTGGATTTGATACGGCAGGGGTGCACAGCATTTCGCCTAGGTTAAATTTATTTGTAAGTGAGAGAAATGTTGAGTGAAGTATAAAAGCATTTCGAAATTGTAGAAGATGTGATCTTGATTAGATCCATACGTAGTCCCCATGTATCTGGGGAATTGGTATAAACCAGGGTGCTTGTATGATTTCCTAAGGCATTTGTTTTGTACCGTCTGAAGTTTCTCTATTGATGGAGGGTGCTGCATTTCCCAGACAGGGCAGCGGATGTTAGGTGGGTAAAATGATGATTTAATATCATGAGCTGGCATTCGATTTTTAATGAGGATTTTCTATTTATTATTGGATACAGTTTTGACAAAAAAAAAGACATCGTTACTGCGCTAATTGCTTCTGGAAATTCCCCATTCCAGGGAGAGTTTATCTTCACAGTCAGAATCTGTTTCGGATCCGTAGCTGATGTGGCCATGTCTATTTTTTTCTTCGCACTTCCCGGGAGACATCATCTCAACATGATTAACGGGTATCAAAGATAATTACGCTTTCAAATTACCACTCAGTAGATAGATCCCAAAATAATTCGAGAACGGACAAATGTACAACCAGTTGAACAATACTCTAAAGAACACTTGTAATTTAGCCACGAAGCTTGTAAAACTATGTAATCGCGTATTTTTAAACTAATTTATTTTTATTTTAAAACCACTTCCATGTACAATCAGCGCGAGATGGCCTTGCTTTTCAGGGGCGTTAAAGAAATAAATCAAGTGGGTGGATTTCTCTACTGGTATCGCTCTCGGTGAGGGCCACAGACGACCCCATTGAAGGTCAGCACGAAAAGGAAATGTGGCGACTTTTGCAACCGAAGTAGCGCTTTCACCCGCTCACTGTCAAAACAGAAGAACAGCCGAGTGAGGCCAGTGCAGGAAGTGAGAAGAGTAAAACGAGAAGGATGAAGAAGAGTGCGGCGAGGGGGGGAGGAAACGCTTGGCCCGGATGAAAGCGCGTACTTCGGTTGCAAAAGTCCGCCACATTTCCTTTCCGTGCTGACCTTCAATGGGGTCGTCTGGTTGGCCCTCACCCGAGAGCCGAATACAGTAGAGAAATCCACCACTTGATTATTTCTTTAACGCCCCTGAAAAGCCAAGGCCATCTCGCGCTGATTGTACATGGAAGTGGTTTTAAAATATACTAAATTAGTTTAAAAATACGCGATTACATAGTTTTACAAGCTTCGTGCTAAATTACAAGGTTTTTAGAGTATTGTTCAACTGGTTGTACATTTGTCCGTTCTCGGAATTATTTTGGATTATCTACTGAGTGGTAATTTGAAAGGTAATTATCTTTGAGATTACGCCGGTTACATCATGTTGAATATGTCTCCCGGGGAAGTGCGCGAGAAAAAAAATAGACATTGGCCACTATCGCTACGATCCGAAACAGATTCTGACTGTGGAAGATAAACTCTCCTGGAAGGTGAATTTCCAGAAGCAATTAGCGCAGTAACGATGTCTTTTTTTTTGTCCAAACTGTATCAATAATAAATAGAAAATCCTCATTTAAAAATCGAATGCCAGCTCATGATATTTAAATCAATCATTTTACCCACCTAACATCCGCTTGCCCTGTCTGGGGAAATGCAGCACTCCATCAATAGAGAAACTTCAGACGGTACAAAACAAATGCCTTAGGAAATCATACAAGCACCCTGGTTTATACCAATTCCCAGATACATGGGGACTACGTATGGATCTAATCAAGATCAATCTTCTACATTTCGAAATGCTTTTATACTTCACTCAACATTTCTCTCACTTCACAAATAAATTTAACCTAGGCGAAATGCTGTGCACCCCTGCCGTATCAAATCCAAATTCCAAAAGATAAATTTCGCCCCGTAAGCACATGATATAACCAATTCAACATCCAACCTAACATTAAAGCATATAAATTTAATAACAATAAATCATCCAATCCAATCCAACACTTAAAAAACGGAGCAGTGATGTCAAGCTCAAAATGCCAAGGATGCCTATTCCTAACAATGAAAAATCTATTGTTATCAAGCCCTTGAAAGGCCACAATGGCCGAACAAGAAGAAAAAATAAATAAAAAAAAAATTTTTACATACAACCTGCATGACGGGATCTATGACCGCATTACAATCCTCGAAGAAGGATGATTCTGTGAAAATATATATGACTGATTTCCAATGCACACAGAAATTGAGGAACCGGGTGAGATGACGCAAGGCGTCAACTGATATGCATGCAGTGCACCTGAACCGGGAGGCTAGTTTCGAGTCCCGACGGCGGCAGGATTTTCGACCAGTAGCTAGTCGCTAGGTTGAATTCAGCCGCTGACTGGAGGAGAATTCTAGCGGACGGCTGTTCTGATTCGTAGTTTTCCCAAGTTTTCTCCGATTAACAAAAGGCGAATGCCGGAGCAGTACCTAAAAAAAGGGCCACAAGACGCGCGCCGATCTTTCTTCTCCTACCTGTTCCACCCTCTCCCTTACAAACACGTATACAAACACGTAACTACACTGGACACATGTCGGAAGACCGGTCGGGGGCTTAGAGCTGGTCCCGGCTGGGCGGTGGCCCGTTGGTGGGAGATTCCTGGTTGGGGACAAACCCTGCAGCGGGCGGTAGGACGGCGCCCGATCTCGCTTACAGCGGGGAAAGTCACCGCCAACTCCCAAGCAAGAACATGCAGTACACTTACGGGACTAATGGAGTTGTTGACGCGCCCGGAATCACTAATACAATAAATCAGCAAGCAATTGAAAGAACTATGGCAGCCTCGATCTTTTGATGTGGTGTCAACGTTTCATTAGATACTCAATAACCGAGAAAAGTAAAAAAATAAAAATAGTTTCGATTTTTACTCAACGTATATATTTGAATGTATCCCAATACTCATCCTCGCGTACTGGTTCACGTCTTTCTGTATAGATAAATGTGATAGCAAGACTCTAAAGAAGAAATCATCTGCCATTAATAATTGCTATTGCATGTTGTATTTGAAACAGCAACTTTTCTTTATATTCTTGGCACGTAGAGAAGACGTGCAGTGTGTTGTATACTGTTCATATATTGCAGAATCCGTCAAGACTGTTTTTTTTAATATTTTTAATTTGTTGACCTGTTTGTAGGAGAGCATTTTACTTCTTGTTCTTGGATCAGAGCGCGTGCTACTTTTTGAACACCTTTTTGTGTAGTTTTTTGGCAGCATTTCGGCTGCTGCAGGACACTAGTTATCGGTTCTAATTGTGCTGTGATTATGTTCAGTATAAATGAGCATGATTTAAGAATCATTCACGTCACAACCACTAAAGAAAAAACATATGCGTTACACGGGACTTGATGCAGAACGTTAGGCTCTCGTCTTGTGCTTCAAGACTCTGAGAAACAGTCTGAAATTCCTTATTTAAAATTTAAAATTATAAGGTTACATTTTCAGCGCGAGCCGATTACTCAATTTTTCCTCTTCGCATGTAACAATCATCATCTCCCCCTCGATATATGAGGTCACTAAGGCTGAAGAGCCATTGCTGGCCTTGGCTCGAAGGGTCAGGGTTCGAATCCGCTTACGGACATGGGTGTTGTGTATGTTTTTGTATTGTCCTTAAGTGTTCTGATACATGTTACAGTTTAAAACCATAGTTGGTCATTATATGACAAAATGTTGAAAGGGCCAAAACATAATTTAAAAAATCATTATCATCATAATCATTGTACTTAAAGGGAAGTGAATGAAAGCATCTACACAAAAAGACAAACATTTCACTCATAACTCAGTGAGACGTGTCATCGTTTACACCTGACATAGGCTTTCAGTTACACATAATTTCGCATATTATACCCATCCAGGACTCCCGGAGAAAACGAGGATCACTAAGGACTCCAGATCAATGTTGCTAATACAATGAAAAGAAAATGTTTTTACATTTAAGAACTAATAATCAGCAAACATATTACAAGTCAAATTCTGCTTGTTTTGTGCTTAAAGTTCTTTATTTACATTTCAAACATATATCTTTTGAACTATTTCTCACTTGAGGTCTTGGCCGGCGGAGGACTCTGGTGGGCACGTGCTTTCTTTTTAAAACTAGTTCATATTTTGCTAAGTTTTGATTTGGCAAAAACGATCTCTTACAAAGGTGGCCCATACTTTTAAAACTTAAAAATGGGATATTTAAGTTTCTGACAGCAGACATAAAAAAGGGCAAAAAGATAACGGTTAACACCTTTTTTCAAAAATATTTATGTTTGGAAATTATATAAAGTTAAGAGTTTGTAAATTTATTATTTAGGTTTGGAAATTAATAAATACATAAATACGATATAAACTTCATGATGTACGTAACATTCAATTCTTCGCCAACCAAATACTGCTTTGAAGAAAACATTAGAAATAAAAATATGACATTAATTTAATTTTGCACTTTCCTTTCATTAGGAAGTCGGTCAGTATTCTAAATAATATTCCAACTAACCGCCACAAACACTAAAACAGCAGAAGGAATCTGTGTATGTTAAAAGCAGAAGGATTATGAATTTCCTCCATAACATAATCGTTAAGCGAGTAACGCATAACATACAAGTTGATATGTCACCACGAAGCTGCATTTTTCTCTGGATCTACACGCACTCTTTAAACACTTTGTGTGAACAACATAGAACACTATCCTGTCAGCACATCAACTTTTTTATAAACACATGCTGAAGGAGCACTGGAATAATATTTAATAAATTTTACGCTTGTTGGGCTAGTACTGATAAGTAATCTTGTCAGAAAAAAAGTTCATTTTATCGTCCCGTTTTTCTGTCAAAAATGCAGGGGAGCAGGGACTCAACAATACGGGACGTTCGGAAATACAGTAAGGTGTCGGGTTCACCTTTAACATTTACTATTTTTCTGATTGCAAAACTTTTCTCTGCAAACAACTGATTACCTGACAAGTATTCAGGGTGATTACGGGAAGGCCTTACTGGCAAGAAGAACGCTGAAATTTTCCACAATGCTATTACGCATGGCAAGACTTTTTTCATTTTTGTAAAACTATTGATAAGTAATTTGAATACAAAAATTTCACTAAGGTAATTCAAAAAAATGTATTAATAATAAAACTCATGATGCATGAAACAGTAAACTCCTTTGCGTAACAATGCGTAAGAGCGGGGGGGGGGAGAATGACGCTGGAGTTTGTTGTTGCAAAACAC
>BOPP01000156.1:1018555-1033765 GCA_017312745.1 Gryllus bimaculatus
AGATAGAGAGACAAAGACAGAGACAAACGGACAGAGAAAGACGAGTGCGAGAGAAAGAGAGAGCGTGTGTGTGTGAGCGGGAGGAGATGAGGGGAGAGAGAGAATCAGTCATGCAGAAACACTTGTTTGATGTCCAGTATCTCTAAAACATGTATTTCCGTGAAAATCTTGACGTCAATTTCTGTAGCATTCTATAATCTGCTCAGCAGATACGTGTACTTCGAATATACTAGTAGATGAGCAAGTAAAAGCACGTTCTTCAAGCTGTCATAATTCCTTCCCCATGGTAAGTACTCGCGTTCTTACATAAATATGAAGAACATTAGTAAGACTTTTCGTCGTAAATAGACAAAAAATTAGTTGGCCTTTTCTTATCAATGGTATTGGAGAACTTCACCTGGCAGGAAACGACCTGTTCTCATTTTAACGTCAAACACTGCTGTGTGACAGGTCACGGAGATAAGTTTAAAGCGATTAGCACAGCGACCTCGCTGCTTTACTCGACATGACACAATTTTAGGGAACGTCCATGGAAGCACCATGGGAAAGCTGCTCCTTTGAAATACCAGAGTTAAATATTTATATTTAAAAATATTTTTATAAATTATGAATAGCATTGTGAGAGTTTATTTTAATCACGAAAAGAAAGGAACAGTTGCAACTGTTCTTTTTTTCCGTGTATTAACTAGTAAAATGTGGCATAGTTGACGCTGTAAACTGTTTTAAAAATAGTATCCTGTGTTGCAAATTTCTTTCATACTTCATTTCTTTCATGCCCAGCTTTGTTTAAAAATGTTCTTTCAGTATCTGGTATTGTACATACAAATCGTCGTAGCTGATAATATTATACTTCCGTTCAAAAGTTTCCAACATCTAATGGCCTTGTGTGTTAACTCCATACGGGATATGAATTGGTCTTATTACAATTTCAAAATTATAATCGCCATAACAAGTACTTACATGTTTTGAAGCTAATAGTTAAATTTTAGTACAGCTACATTTTTACGCTTTTTTGGTAATATGCACAAAAATGCACAGCACATTGTCTTTAGCACAAATGCTAAATGAAAAAATGCAGATCATTCCCAATTAGTTACGAACATTTTATCGCAACATCTTTTACAATTACAATTGATTCTTCCCCGGATTTGCTTAAAACTTCCCTATTTTTCTCCCGTAATCTTTGAAAATATTAAAACTTTACAAACTCAGTCTAATTTGTATACATACACATCTGCAATTTCTCTATAAATCGTTTAGTATGCGAATTGAGCGTTGCATGCAAAAATAACATTAAAATGATAACAATAAAATGCGTCACTTTTGAATATTTATGTGAATAAGACGTTGATTAAGTTTTATAAGAATAAGTTGTGGGTCACATTCTTGTGAAAATCGGTTTTTCAACACTTGTATGTAAGAACGTAACAGTGAGAAGTCGAACATAATTTTATTCCCTCACATTACTCACAGTTTTTCTCCATATTCATTTAAAATTCTTGCAGTTTAATAAGTTCCCAGCCAATTCTGTTCGTAGATTTTCGCAAATTTATTTTTAAAAATTCAATAATTCGAATCTAAATTGAAAGCAGCGCAATCTGTTGCCTACGTCGTGAAAGAAAATTATTCCATATTTTGTGAAAAATACTTTTGGATATCGGCGTTCAATCAAAGTCACCTACATAGATCTATTTAGGTTTAATTTTTAATTTAATTTTAATTCCTGGCTTTATCAATGAGATCTCGGCGCCAAAATACGAAAAACCACGCGTTCAGAAATTTATTTGAATCTTCTGGCTGGATCCGAAAACTAATTATCAGTTCCCCACCAGATGGCCGAGACGCGTCGAATGACAGGTCTCCATTGGTTCTCGGGAAATTGTCTAGCCGCGAATGACGGATTCGCACACATCCGCACAATCGCACATACGCTCACTCCGAATTTTACTCAAATACTGTAAAAGAATTATAAAATGAACATCACTTTAAAAAAGTTGTAAACGTCGGCAGCTATTTCTCTCGAAATATTTAATCCTTTACTATTGCCACGAGATCTATAACACTTCATTGGTGACCGATCATATGGACCAGACCATTCTAGACAATTATGATATTTGTGTGGTTCCTGAGAGGAAAATGTGTTTAATAGAATAATGTAGAAATACATGTCGAAATAAAAATCGTCACGCATACAAAATAAAAAAAATACAGCTAATGTACTCCCTGTTTTTCTGCCTACACTGTAATTACTACACAGCTGATCGCAAGCTACTCCGCCTGTCGTGCAATTGTGAAAGTTACATGTTCTGCCGTCCGCCTACATTTTGCGTTCGTCAATATTCTTACCCTTGTGAATAGTGCAAATAACTACACCAGGTATCTCTCACCAGCGAGCCCCAGCCTGGGCCGCGATAAGCTGTAAGAATCCGACTACTCTTCCGAGACGTGGGGCAATGAAAGTAAGAGTGCATGTGTCTAGTAAAAAGGAACATAATACAAAAATGAAGATGAAACTAGTAGTGCTATAACAACACGTATTTACTCGCCATTAGTAATCGTTATGTAATACTATTTATACCACAAAATCTCTCCAAATTAACACATCGCAGACAATTTCTTGTAAAACTCATTTGAAAACATTAAGTGAAAAAATATATATCTAGCATTGAATTTATTGCATAAAGTATGCAGTTTATTCACGAACATATAGTAGAAACATAAAATAGTAATTATTAAACACTTTATTATTGAAATATTATAATAATATATAAAAGCATTTCTTTATATGACTGCGAACGAAATGCAGTCGTCCTTATTGCCTTCTGTTATCAGTGAGGCGTTACAACAAGGGGTTACAACAGCCAACAAAGAGCGCTCATCTATTCGTTTTCACTTTTAACATAATAAAAGGACACAGTTTAAAATGAAATATCATAAACATAATATAATAATAATAATAATAATAATAATAATAATAATAATAATAAAATGAAATTTGAAACAATGTACAAATTCTAACTTACGTAGTATCTAACTGCGAAAATGGGAGCGGGCGAATGAAGGCTAGCAATCTTTATTTCATATTTACTGCAAATAGATTTTAAATAATTTCTAAAAGATTAATTTGTAAACATATGACAAAAGTTTCAATGTAAGAAACGAACAAATAAATATGAAGTAACTAGCGGACCCGACAGACTTCGTCCTGCCCAAAAGATTTGTAATGTGACAGTTTTATGTTCCTACATATTTTATAAGTCTGGGAAAAAAATCTCCTAAACAGAACCCGTCACCCTGGTGATGGGCGTTGTGGAATAAGAAAGTATAATTAAATAAAACATATTAAGCATTTAAAAGTAAGTATTCGCTTTATTGTAATCATGTGAAGCATAATTATTAACAAAAATCAGCTTTATTTTTCATGTAGTTGCTTTGTGATATACAATGTTTTTTGTTTGATTACCTGGCGCATAGACAAACAAACGATGGTTTTTCCAACACGGGAAGAGGCAACATACAATTGAAAATGTGAGGAAACATGGGTTTTCCTGATTAATACCAAAACAAATGATTGCCCCTGGACTTGTTTATGGTCATAGCAAAAGCAAGCCGAATTGGAAACTGTAGTCGTTTAAAGTTAACGCACATCAGTCGAATTCATTGTGATGCGCGTATGAGGGACGTCTTCCTCCTTTATACTTTCCTTTCAGTATAGTTGCTTCTACCACGTTGTTTGGTAATTTTTTTATCGTTAACCGTTGTGCCGTTGCAAAGACGTGGTTGGTTTGATATTTCGCAACATTATAGACTACCGGGTCCAACCTTTAATTGAGAGATTGTAGGTGGCAATCCTGGCAAATCCAGCGAGTTTAAAAATTCTTGGTGGATAGTTCACTAATCATCTTGGTTAGTAGCAAAATCAACTGATTTTATATATCCTGATTCGCCTGTAATTAGTTTTTGAATTTTTAAATTTAAGTCATTTACATCAATGTTTTTGCAGCCAATATAGCTCGTTCGCTCAACCAATCATGGTTTCTGTAATTTTGAGAAAAACATCTAAAAAACACTTCTGAATAAGTTCATCTTTTGATCGAGTTAACTGACAAAAAAACTATGAGGAAAGTTATGGCAGCCAGTCAACATGTCTATAGAAAATTTGCCATTACCAATATCAATGAGTTGTTTAGAGAATATGTTTCCAGATTGGTCATTTTGCAACTCGACTCGCATATTCTTGCCTTAAATAAATTACTCTGACATGTTTCCACTAATTGGAGACTTTAGACATGCATTGAGTTCATCAGCTGATGTTGATCGTGGAATCACTGGCAATGTTTGACGAAAATCTCCTGCTAATAAAATCATTGCACTACCAAATTGGTTATGATTGCTCCGTAGATCTTTTAAGCTTTCTGTTCTAAAGCCTCCAAAGATTTTTTATGTGCCATCGTGCATTCATCCCAAACAATTAATTTACATTGCTTGGCAGACCTTTGCATTTGCAGAGTTCTTCAAAATGTTGCAGTCGGAGGTTCATTGCTTTGCATTTTTTAATGGCAATTTTAATGCTGAATGTGCTGTTCGAACACCTTTCAAGCAAAGTTGCTGCGATTTCCCGACGAAGCGAGTGCAAGTGCAATTTTATTTTGGTGAGCGAATCGTTGCTAAAATAATGAAATCAAAGTTTGCCTGTACCAGTAGGTGCATCTAAGAAGTAAATCCTTCCAGTTTCATCATTTGTTACTTTCATAAGAGTATCAAATACATACTTCTGTTGTTCATTCAACAGTGTGCAAGATTTGTTAGAATAAATTCTTTCAAAGTGTTGAGATCATATAGTGTTTCTCGATTCAACTCTTGGTTAAAAGCATCATGGCATTGGACGATTTGGGCGGGCCAGCCTCATTGAATTAATAGTTTGTTGACATCATCAAGTACATTTCCTCAATTGAATCAATGCTTCGTTGTAAATTTCTTCACTTATTTGTATATTTGGATTTCCCATTTCTATTTCGTATTTGTTACAAAATAGCATCACACTTATCATTCTTGTACTTGATCCACAAATTCATTGGGTCTTTGATGGGAAGCATGTAGTTATGATTATAGAAAACAATGTTCGTATTTGATGAGTGTTTTGATGATATTCAGCATCATTGAGAGATTGATCCCAATGAGCGTCATTTTCTAGCAATGTGCAAACGTTGACAGGCTTCTCCTGTAAAAATCCACACAATTCACCATCAACAGTTCGTAAATGTTGGAATGATGTTGGGCCACGTACATTGACTAATAGCAGTCGTAAATAAAAACATTCATCATGCTTGGATGTACTGAATAAATATATCTGTCTCTAATTAGTTTGCTAACTAATATCTATCATCAATAATTATATTGGGTTTCAAAATAATAAAAGTGTCGCTAAAAGAAACTGAATCACCAAAGAATATGGGGACTTAGTGATAATTATGATGTTAATGATTAAGAAATTGAAGTTAGTAAACACTCTTAACTTAGGTGACAGAACATAAAATCATTATGTTTAACTGCTATAATACATACACTTGAAAGTTTGGCGTAAAGTTCCCCGAACTACGATTTGTTGACCAAATGAAGTAATTTGAAGAGCAATGTGTTATATATTCTTGGATATTTGTCAAAAGTGTATGGAATCTGTTCCTATCCTGAAACCAATGAGTACAATGGCTCTGGTGGGTTTTCAAATGCGTATCAATTTCACTTTACCATTTCGCAACACAATGCCATTAGCTTCGTTTTTAAATTTCAATGCCTTAGCAATATGACCAAACGAGTTTCATAGAACCAATAACAACACAGTGGTAGTTACTGTAGTCAATTGACACTTCGTAACTGAAAGCAGCTCGATTCAAACTTGCGCGATTATTAGTTGAATGTAGCGCTCGCGCTTTCACGCGTTCGTATCCGGAATACTTTTCACGTTCATTTCGGTCGTCACGTCTCTTGGTGTAGCATGATTAGATCGGTAATAGGCTTGGTTTGTAGCATTTCGGGTTCTTCTACCTAAATTGCTTCGTCTAATAGGAGGCATATCTATATTATAATATTCGGAACGCGACACTAAATCCTCCAACCATGTATTCTGTGCTCCAACGCACACACGCACACTGTTTTGATAGATATGATGGAATTTGGACTTGTTTAACGCGGTAATAAAGTGAAAATGGTAGGGTTGCCAACTTGCCAATTCCAGAAACCGCAGACCGCGGCGAACGCGGCGGGGGGGGGTTAATTAAATATTTTAATGCTAAATAAAGTTGATGTAGTGAGTGAGATTGTAATTTATAAATTAACTTAATCTATTTATGTAATGTCAAATATAATAAAAAATAAATGAGAATGAATATTTGCTAAACATTTTATACTAAATTATCTATTATGTAGTGTTTAACATACCTTTCTATTAATTCGTTTTTATATTACGAATTACACAACTTTTCGCAATTTCTTAAAATGTTGTTTCGCCCTCAATAAATATAGTCTTAACTTCAGTTATTTTTTAAACAAAGAATTATGATTAATTATTTTTTAGGTATTAGAGATAGGTAAAACAAATTGTATTAAAATTACCTGATATAATTATTCGTTTTTAACATTTATTTAAAAATTGTTATTGTATATCTAAGATATCAGCCTTGATACGGAAATGTCGATACGAAATACGAAAATTCGATCTGTTCAAAATGAAGATATCTAATAGCATTCCCAGAGGATTATTCTTGAACTGTTTGCGCGAATGCTATTCTCGCATAATCGCTAGATGCTGTCTCTGTCTGATATGCGTAGAAAGAAATAGAGACAGCGGATGGCGATAACACGAGAATCGCGAAGACCAAATTTTGATTGTTCTGCTCTTTATCTTTCTAAATGGAAAGGAAAGGACAGATTTGTGATGAAATAAAAAAGCTTTAAATTTTAAGTTGAAAAATCTATTTATTTTGTAAAAAAATTGAAAATGTATTGAATTGAAAAAAAAAAAAACGGAGATAATTTTTCAAAAACCGGAGGCCGGAGATGAAGCTCAAAACCGGTGTCTCCGCGTCCTAACCGGAGAGTGGAACCCTAGCAAATTGACACTTTGACTTTAGGAACACACCTACAACAATGAGTGCTTGTGCTACTAACAACAATGAGTGCTTTATACAACAGCTATAAAAGCTCAAATGACTACGTTTTAGTTAGAAAACGTTTGTATGGGAAAAATGAAAAAGGGTTTTTTAGGGGTTTTTCCGGGCAATTATTCGATTTTTTCTCGACGTTAAAAACCATCCTGAACTTCAACAACTTGTTTAAAAAAAAGAATTGCCCAATTGGTCCAGGCGTTGTTGAGTTATGCGCTTACCAACACATTTTGCGATTCATTTTTATATTATAGATATACATTCTAACTTACGTTGCATCTAATAGTTTCAAAACACTTCGAAAATTACGATCTCGAAACGCAGGATTTTCAGCGTTGGCAACTAACTTTGACGACCAATTACACCAAAAACACTCATATTTTCAAAAAATTCAACATGACCTTATTTAACAATCTGTTTTTGATTAACGCATTTCATTAGGAAAAAATGAATCTTCATAATTGTAGTTGTAGGAAGACGCCAAAAACTTTTGATTTTTTTCGATTTTCGAGAAATAAGATATTTTTAACCAACAAAATTCTCTTAAACGTCTTTCAGACTATCCAACAACAAAATTTAATCAAAATGAATGGCACCGTCTTTTTAAAATTCTGAAAATGAACACAGACTTCATGTAAAGTACCCCCCAAAATTAAAACATCGATTTTAAATTCAAGAAACCGCGCGATAAGCTAAATCGAAGGGGTGTATCAATTTTGGAGAAAATTGGCTGATCGGTTAGGGAAAAACGAGAGCGTTGTTCACAGACAGACGATCATGCAACAGATACGTTATGCCGTTAACTGATTTTTCAGTTTTAAGAACACATAATACATGGATTTTGGCTACATTAGGTGTTAGAGTAGTTTTTCTAAATAAAGCAACTGAATATACCCACTTTTTCGTTACCCGGGCTTGTAAGAATAGTTTTCTGCCGAAAATTAGCCGTTTTTTCGCGCAGCATTCCATACCTTTCTCTTCTTAAGAAGGCACTTCCTTCTTAAGTGCTAGAAAATAAAAAGGTTCGCCTGTGGATCATGGCCTGTTTGTTAGGGTACTACTTCCGAATCCTGTGGAGTTGATCGGAGAATTCATGGAAAACTACCAATCAGAGAAGACGTCCGCAAGAATTCTCCTGCAGGCAGAGGCTAAAATTCGGCCTAGCTGTACAACCAAGAGTCGAAAATCCATATCTGTGAGGATTCGAACTCTAGAAACTTCCGTTCTGTGTCATGGCAGAGACAACCGCACACAATCCTGCCCGACACCTAACGCTAATCTAAAGCTCTATTATCTCTAGAATGGAACAGGTAGCGTAGTGGTTGCGACAGGTTGACAACAGCGACAAGCCCAATTTAGGGCCAGTTGGAATAAGCTCTGAATAAATTTTATCACGCTGTTAGCGCTTAAATCGGTTGTACGAACTCGTGATACGAGTTAACTGAGGAATAACCAAGTGCTAAATTACCCCTTGATCTCGTACGCACTTATCGGGTGGTTAACAGTGGGTTAACCTGTACACCTCATATTGTCGGCAAAATCTGTAGCACTTCATGTCTGAAATGTACGAAATTCTAGAGTATTTGTTTTCTGACGAGAGTGAATAGAAAGAAATACTTCAGATGTATTTAAAAAGTCGAAAGTGTGAGGAGAGTGCGAAGAAGGCCAGACTTGCTGAATGAATATGATGATTTTGATTTTTTTTTGCAAAATTCAGGTTAAGAAAGCAAACTGTTCTTGAGTTGTTGATGCTAATAAATAACGACATCGAACACAATACAAACAGGTAAGTCCGCGAAATAATAGTTTTTGTACAAAACATGTTCTATTTCTTAAAATAATTGGAACTTATGTTCGTTTTGGTGCAGTATACAGCTGTTACGTAAAGGTTATGATTGTCTTGCAGGAATCAGTCTTTACCTCATATAATCCAGCTTCTACTAACATTAAGATATTATGCTACGGGAGCATTTGTAATTTGCATTGGAGATTTTTCTGGGCTAGATAAGAGTATCGCAAGTAGGATAATTAAAAAACTAGCCAGGCAATAGCCAAGTTAGCCACCCCAACAATAATCTTCCCCAAAAGTGCAGTGGAAAGGAAACAAGTACTACAAGGGTTTTATGAGAAAGATTTCCCAAGAGTAATTGGTGCTATTGACTGCACCCACATTAAAATAAAATGCCCAGGTGGAGACAATTGGGAAGAATACAGCGGGAGAGATGGCACATTCTCATTGAATGTACAAACTGTGTGCAGTTCTGATATAAAAATTCAGAATGTTGTTTGCTCGCTGTCCTGGAGCAGTACATGACCAAACTATTTTTAATAACTATTTGCTTAAAGCAGTATTTGAGTTAGGTTATATGAACAATTTAGTTTTAGTGGGAGATTCTGGATATGCCTTGACAGTTACTTACTGTCACCTTTTGCAAATCCACAGACAAGAACTTAAAATCTTTATAATGAATCACATTCAAGAACAAGGAATTTCGTTGAAAGAAGCTACGGTGTTTGGAAAAGACGTTTTCCTGTTTTGATTAATACATTAAAGTAAAAACACGACAGACGTGAATATGTCATTGTTGCATGTGTTGTTTTGCATAACTTGGCAATTAACAGAAAAGAAGAAGAAGAACCTCCAACTGTTGATCAAGCAGCAAGATTAGTTGAGGAAACTATTGCAGGTGAGCGACACATGCAACAAAATAAAAACATTCAAAATCGACAAACAAGAGACAATTTGAGCAATATTTTGAAAGTCTGTTGATATAAATAAACCTCAGGAATCCAGTAAGATTTATAATAGTATACTAACAGTTCACTGGCTTTAAAGTTTCAAGGTTATAAGTCAGGAGAATTGAAAAATATGAGATATTAATGTTCGAGTTTTTTCAGTTAATAAAAGACCAAATATTCTCAACCAGATGGTGAATTTTTGAAAATAACCACTATATGTTACAATTTTGTGAGTGAATAAATTATTCATTGCGTACTTACAAATGTTTTGGTCTATTTTGGGGATATTTTTGTTGTAATTAACCATTGAATTGTTGAACCACTCTTAATGGTTGATTCTGCAGAGGCATATTTTCCATTTGGGCAAAATACTGTATTAATATTTATTTTTAATTTTTAATGATCGTTAATTCTAGTAATATTGTAAGTAATAACAAGGCTTGTGAGAAGATGATTGACAGTTTAATTTCTTGATTTGTAAAACAGTTCACAACATTTTTTTTACATATTTTGTACATATGAAAGGGAACAGTTTTCGTTGAATTATCACGACAAAGTAAAATAACAATAAAATATTCGGACTGATAACAAATAAATCCTGAGAGTACTAGACAACAAGCATTAGTTTTGATATTTTTTCGAGCTGCTCTTCCTTAACTTTAATTGACAGTTCTAAGTCAATTTTTTTGGAGCTCAAACAACTCCTCCTTCCTTCTTTGTTCTTTTTCATGCTCTTTCAGCAGCAACGCTTTTGTCTGTTCAATTAGATCAGTTTTTGCTTTGAGCTAAGACTTCATTCTTCTTCCTCTAGCAGATAATGTCATTTCGGTATTTTTCAATTCCTGAATTCTTTTGCGTTTGCCATACTTCGGATTTTTTTGAGGCTACTTTACCTTCTGCTCTGAATCATCACTTGTGTCTGACAAGTAGACATTCTCGGCACTAACATTCTGCACACGTAAAGCAGTGTGCTTACGTTTCTTCAACATTTGAGGAGTGTATTTTTCCCCAACTAGAAACTAAATGAAAATCATTTTCTTCTGACACGAAACTTGGACCGGCCTCTGCACTTGCGCGGCTACTGAACTTGGCCCAGCCACTGCACTTGAACTACCCGCTGCACTTGATCCGGCCACTGCACTTTGTCTGGTCACTGCATTTATATTTGGACCGGCCACTGCACTTATATTTCCAACAATAACAGGGGCAGTTTCTTCAAATACAATTTCAATAGGCTGCGAATTCAATAATTCATCAGCCAATGTTCTGTCCGAATCAAAATTGCTATCAAGCCCTTCAGCAGACAATTTGATTAAACCTAACACTTTCTCATGCAAAATACTATGTTTCTCGGTTGTCGGTCCCCCACCAGTTTGCAATCTTTGTTGCCTCAACTGAGCAGCATACTTCCTTGTTTCTTTCTTGACGGATACATACTTCGATTTCAACTGTCCAGGAGTCCTTGGAACACTTGTTTCTGCATTGAATTTCAAAGCAATGTTTTTCCATGCTTTGTCCTGAAAAACATAAAATTATGATGTAGTATTAATGCGTAAAATTAAAATTAAAATATTAATGCAAAATTTCACCATTTGACCGATATAGGTAAATTAAAAAAGATTATTTCAAATATATCAATATTAATTTACTAATCTTACCTTCTCACTTGAAGTTGTGGCATTGATGATTTTATTTTCAATCACGTGTCGAAACGTGTACACGAAGTTCACAAGTTTCATAGTATCTTCCCTGGTGAAATTTTGAGTTCGACTTCGTTTAGAATCGCTAATTGTCAAAATTATTAAATAATAACTATTATTAACAGTAATAATTTATAGTTATATGAAAAAATTCAACGAATATTAATAATAATAATAATAATAATAATAATAATAATAATAATAATTTATAACGATATATAAAACGAAGCAAAAAACTACAAGAAACCAACACAAGCTAAATCTCAGTCCGTTCACGTTCGCAGGATATCGAACTTTATCCAATATCCCAACGCAGCTGTTAAAGAAATATATTAAATGTCTGAGAATATTAAGCTTTTGCTTCGACAAACGACAATCGCCAGTTTTACCAACAAACGTCAACTCTGCTTATTAGTTGGTATGTAACACCGTTGAAGTAAAGTGTCATACAACTGGTCGCCCTATTTAACCCAGGGTTAAACAATACTTGAGGGTTATTAACCACAGTTTTATCCACTGTTCGTACAACCGGCCCTTAGTCATGAATTGTCACCGTAAGTATGTTTCTTGCTACTCCAGCATCAAAGTCTCCGAACGCCTGCCATACCAGTAATGTTGTGAGAATGTTTAATGGAAGGAGAGAATGTCAGGATGCACCGAAACTCAACCAATAAACATTAAAATCGTTCCTGAGTAGAGGTGAAGTCGGAATAATCCATGAAATCCCTTTACGATCAAGATAATCCTGCTAGTTTATGATCATTCACACGAGCAAGTACTTCTAGGAGTGTCTTCAGGAGCAGTGTGTAACTGAATAGGAACGGAAGACCCTTTCAAAACGTGGTCATTTTCGTTCTTTTTATAGGAACCAATTTTGCTTATTTCCATTCCATTTCATTCAGAAGTATCTTGTCTAAATGTAATTAGTTGTTTTTTATAATTTAATTGTAATTAGGAAAACAAAAGCCAATTGTAAAAACTTAGCTTGTTGCATGACTGAATTGATTTGAAATGATGAACTTCAATCCTTGATTCTTCAATTTCATGCCATAAACTGTGTCGTTATTTATTGTGGAATCTTTTTAATTTTTTTATTTAAGGTTACTTTCTAACAACTGGGACATAAGAGACCACGAGTATCAACTTCGAATTTACACATGATAACACATATTATATAATTTTATAATTACATACAATTAATATAAGGTGCACTACATGCACGGGACCAACGATCAAATTAGTTGACGCGCACAGAATCTCTACTAATTTTCGACTGTTATGAATTGAGATTCGGTCTCCTTGCTTCTAAATAAATTTGCTCTCCAGCATGACTTCATAAAAAATAAATAAATAAAAACCACTTATGAAACGCCCTTTCGATTCACGAGGTCAGTGTAGCGGACCGTATGCAGAACGTTGCGTACGCAGATCTACTGGACACAGGTAACCACAAACCGGTTCCTAGGAGAGAATCACAAGCCGGCGGCTTTGGTTGGTGAACTCAGTGGGGCATGGTGTGACCACGGCATTGCTTCAGAGGCCACAACGAAGTTTCATGAACCACTTGTGGCCTATACCATGTGACAGAGTAATATCTCAACTTTTCTTCCGGTTTTTCCTTATTTACTTTCGAAAACGAAAAGTATTCTTTATTAATTTATTTTAAAAAAGAATTTATTATAATTAATAATTCTCAATTTTTAGAGAGCAAAACATACAGACGTCGGACAATGGTCTAAACAAAGAGATCACATATCCTGCCAATATATACAAAATTGATCAACGACTTCAGTGCAACGACTTCAGTGCAAACAATTAACTTGTTTGCCACCAAGAGCAATATTTAATTCCACCGGGATCCGAGACCGGGACCCTCCGATATCCAGAAACACACACTAACTGACCGAGCTGCGAAATGAAACATTGCATTAATGATGTGATAGAGATCAGCGACTTTTAACCACTGAATGAACTTACTATTTGAGTGCGGGCTTGTGCCGCTTTAAATCCTCACGCGCACTTTTTCCTATGCCCCGGAGCAACTACCCCCACCTCTTTACCAACATTAGTAAAATTAAGAATAAATGATAGCAACGAGCGTTGTTGACAAAATCTATTAATCAGAAATACAGGCTTCTGTGCAATTTCCGTGTATTTTTCATTGAAAAATGAACTGGACATATGATATAATATTCCTGTCGATAAAATATCCAAAACCACACTCTTCTTGCATTCGGCAAATAGTTGCTCAAGAAAACGCGCACATCCGGTATAGAATGATTATTCTAAGAAGGGGCAGATATTGTTTGGCTACTACTGGCATCATAACCTGCGGTTATGTCCACGCACTCAATTCGTCGATGGGTTCGTTTACAGTTAGCTCATTTGTAAATGGCTTCATCACTGTCTCTTGAAATGCCATCGCCCTGCATGGCGTTCCTTGTTTTCCGATCTGTCAAATTCGTCCCTTCTTAGAGTAACTCCTCTTTACTCGCGTGGTCGCCGATAGACACCGGTTCACCCGAAGGGAGCCGGGAATAGGGACGGGAAAAACATCGATATTTTTTAAACATCTATATTTCTTTAGTAACATCAATATTTGGAAAAACATTTTATCATATTTTAAATGAAATTTCCGGAATATTTTTGTGTGGATTGCTCACAATCAACTGTCACTGTTCTCGATACTTAGACTGCTCGAAACAATGTGATATTCGCTACCTTTCTCCAGTGATATTATCTTTTTTGATTATTTTTACGTGGTAGTATCCTTAAACTGGATTTTGAACCGTGACTACACAGAACATTGATTAGAAAATTAAGACAGTCAAATTTAAGACATATTATACTAACACTAACATTGTCTTGGGCTAATATTCTAATATTACATTAGAACCAGGGCATTTTACTTCGAAATTTTTCATCAAATTCAAAACATCGATATTTCAGTGCAGTCGGTAGGTACAGAATAATGGGAGGAGGGTTACCTCAATAAAGGTCATACAACTTTTTCTTTGAGTATGTTATATGTACGCAGGTACTAGTTAAAACCCCAACTCTTTATAACCCAGCGTCTCGAAAAAAAACATATTTTTTCTCACTTGTTTCCATTTTTTCTTTATAGGTCTTTAACCTTAGGTCTTGTTGAAAAATGTTTCAATTTAATTTTAATGAGGATAAACTTTCCTTCAACTTTTGTATAAAACATTTTTTCTAAACCAGTTAACATGCAAGGTAAACATTTTCGAAAAAAAAAACAATACAAAAAACGCTAAGAGCTATAGAGAAGATAAACCGAAGCAAGACAGAAAAATACCAGTTTTTCAGGCGTTAGCACAGGGTCTTGAAGGTTGAAAAATTGGGGTTTTAACCAATGCCTGGGTACATACAACATACTCAAAATAAAAGTTTTTATGACCTTTTTCACAGGTAAAATGTACACAGTGCTGGATAATTTTAAACATCTATGTTTTTTGTCGATATTTCCATCGACATCGAATACCTTTTGATGATGTACCGAAGTATCGCTGAATCTATGGTTTGCCCCAAGCGCGCGTGGTCCGCGGTCACTCACCTGGATCGCGGGGGCGGGGCCGGAGGCGGCGGCG
>BOPP01000156.1:1034139-1061410 GCA_017312745.1 Gryllus bimaculatus
ACCTCCCCTCCGCTTCCTCCGCACGCGACATCCCGGAAAATGTATAACGAACATCTTCAACCGGAAGACGCGGCACAGGGCATCACTGCAGTGCCGCTGACCGGGAGGTTCCACTCCTTCAGGTGGCAGAATTTTCGACACTAGACAGATAGCTAGGTCGCGTTCAGTCGCTGTCTCAAGGAGAACTCTAGGGGGTGGCTGCTCTGAACGGTAGTTTTCCGTGGTTTCTCCGATCAACACCAGGTGAATGCCCGAGCAGTTTCCTAACAAACGGGCCACGGACTCCGCGGGATCTTTGCTTCGTCTACTTTGGTCTATCCTCATCCCTTACTTACGAACACACACACACACACACACACACACACAGATACACACTTACCTGAACTGTATTAACAAACAAGTCGGGAGCGGCTAGGACGGGGCCGATCTTGTAGGAGATACCGCAATTTCTCACGCAAAAATGCGCTTAACGTACAAGACTCATGACCTATGCAGTAGACGTGCCCAGAATCACAAAAAATCAATCAATCAACGAAAGTCAGTCAAGACAGTCAAAGCAGTCAAATTGAAAATGCGCACAAGAAGGTCCACAAAACGTGCTGCTGAAATAACTGTGTTTAGTTTTATGCTAATTACATTAACTCACTTACTAGTAAATATGTATCATTTTACACCAAATTTTTATCCTTTATAGACTCCGTTAGCTGTGATCCATACTGAACTGAACTTGTTTTTCCCGCGGATCGCCTAGTAGAACGTACTTCGCAGGAGTGCCCAACTGCGCCCACACGACCACTTAGGAAACTACTCTTGACTCCCCTCTCCTTTCCCTTCCAAATCCACAAGTCCACACAATACACAAGCTCTTTCCGTATTGAAGGCGACACGATGGCAAGGGTAAACATTTTCCTCAGGTCACAAACAAGTGAATTTTGCACATCCAATTTATTGTCCTCAGTTGCATATCTGGGTTTAAATCAGCGGGAAAGGCTTGAACTGTTGCAGCAACTATTTAATTTTAAATTTGACTTAATAGCTGCAGCTTTATAGGATTGTTGCTAGGATATACATTATTGGTGGTATACGTAAAGTATATTTTAATAATTATTTAAATTGTTGACTTGTGATTAAATGGGATTTTAAAAAGCTGTTCAATAAGAGAACAATTTGTTTTTCTTTTCAATTGTTTAAAAATGCAGAAAAAAATGGAGAAAAATGTGCTGAAGCATACAAAAGAGGGAAAAGTTGGCAAAATGTAGCAATCTCACAAAAGGGTGCAAAAATATGTAGCAAATTGTGTTTATCTTACTTTTTTCATCCCCCCATATACACATATTAAACTATCAGTATGAAAACAACTATATTTTTTAAAAGTTGCCGCACCTTAGTATCCTTTCCCTAATTATAATGTACTCTTATTAATAGGTTTTATAATATAAACACTTCATTTTAATAATACCGTTAAATTAATGAAATGTACAACATTCTATCTTTAGGTGTCATTAGGTTCAACATCGACTATTTTGTGCAGTTTGAATGTAGTTGTTCTTGATCATTTTGTTATACGTGTTGAAACTGAACCATGAAAAGCAGCGGTCGTTTCGTGAGAGTGCAGTGAGAGAAGGTAAAGATATATTTGAGATTGAAGATTGAGTGTTTTAGTGAGAAGCTTGAAGAAACGATGTTTAAATGAAATTATTACTGAGAGTATACAAAGGTAATGTTCAGAAATCGAGTCTTGAACACCGCTAGTTCTTGATGTTCAGTAATCGTATACAAAGTTGACCCGACCCTGAATGTCAACAAGCGCGATCCTGTACCAGGGGGAATTTTGTTGCACCAGTCAAGTCAAACCTGACAGTTGTTCCGTAAAGCACCAAACATAGTAAATAAGAAGAGGTAAAACAGCTTATGACTGCGGTAAAACAAGGCTTACCACTTTGATGTGTTGAATTTCACGTATCCATAAATATACTGCTGACAAATGAAAGTCATGGCCTGGGTTCGGACCAAAATTTGGAGCAGAGAATGTGGTGGTAAAATCAGTTTTGAGGGTCCCTGAGCCGAAAAAAGTTGTTTTTACTTTAATGCTTGTATGAATTGATACGTGTATCACGTACAGCTATGAACCGGTACACGTGTCAGGAGTTGTTAATTTTGCTCCAACGATCTTGGTCATTTGGTTTTAGTAGTTTGATTATATAATATTCAGGTTATTGAAAACTAGTGGCGCTAAACAGGACATACTTTCTCGCCCTTAGTAACTCTTTATACTCCAATTTCTGTCCGAATTATTACATCTCAGCCATCATTTTTTGTAAAATTCATTACAAATTGTGGAACATTAGGTGCTAAAACTAAATATTTTTAAGTGAATATCAACACAAATTCGAAAGTTAAAACTGCATTTCTTACATCTAAATTATGTCCCAACAATGAGACGGAATTCACAGACCTATAACTGCCGTCTTGCGGGGCGAAATACCATAGTCGCATTCCAATTTGATATTTCCTGAAGGTTAGCAAATAGTGTAGGGGAAATTATCATTTAGAAAAACACGACAAAATACTCATATTTTTAAAAAATATACGGGAACTTCTTTTAAGAACTAGTTTTTTAGAGTTAATTTTATTTAACAAAAGAATGAAGTGATTTAATGCGCAGGATAAATTTTAACTTTATTTCTCAGTAGTTTTGGTAGAGTCGACTGATGAAACATGATTCTTTCACTCTCCAACTAATTTGTATTTTCGCGCTCCATTCTCAGAAAGCGCCAGTCTTAGTTCTCCTATTGGGCGAAAGAGGCCTCCCGTGTTCCAATGCATACGAATTCTCCTGCGAACGAATAGATGGTTCGTTGTAATGCCACTGTGAAGCGCTGCGGTCTATTTACGCGGAAAATTTGTGAAATAATGTGTTAGTAGTCACACCTTTGGTCTTTTTTAGTTGATTGTCACATCTTTTCTCTCTCTAGTAATAACTTAGAGAAAAAAGTTATGTCGGAAGATTATATACTGATATGAGTGACAGAGGAGGAGAATTAAAATATTTGACTTGACGATATGAATTCTGGCAAAGGAGGAGAATCCCAAGATTAGAATCTTGATACTGAAATTGAGCACTCAGATGATAGTGATAATCAAGGCTGAATTCTGATGACAAATGTTATGAAAATTACCTATAAAATGAGGAGAAAATGATCTAGTTTTAAAAAACAACTCATTATCTGAATGTAAATGTTCACTTGTTCTATGAAGTTTACATTTTTGAATAAAAATAAAAGTCTCTATTTTAGGTAGAATTGTAATTCATAGCGCCGATCATCAGGAACACAGAAAAATTGTCATTTGAAGGGGGAAGAACAGGTTATTTTACTGATTTTTTTAAGAAATTAATCTACAAATAATAAGTACTAGCAAAACGTGGCGTCGCCGACGCTTTAAACTGTTTTAAAAATAGTTTGATGTCTTGAAGATTTTTTTACTTCATTGCTTTCATGCCCAGCTTTGTTCATAGATTAGAGCATGTGGTATTATTGTAAACAGCTTCAATATCAAAGAAAGCCATCACATACTCACTCGGTATAGTAATTTTTCTAATTTCTTTCACCGAATCGAAACTATTTTTAGTAGTGTATTTATAATTCTTATCTAATAAATTACTTAGGATTCGATTAACAAACTTCACAATGAATAACAAATTGAAAATGGTAAAATTCACAAAGAAAAATTGATACTAAAGACAATGAAAATGTTGCGTACGAAATAAAATGTTATGATTGTGACATGAAATACATAGGAAAACAAAAAGGAAACTACAAACAAGGATAAATGAGCATAGGAAAATTATCAAATAAATAACAGAGGAATCAAACCCCAACAGAACATGGAAATGAACAAGATCATAAAATACATTTTGTTGACGTAAAAATTATAAGCAAAGAAAAAAGAGAGGTACTAAGATTAATTTCAGAAAAAGTAAATATTAAGTTAAAGAATACTATGAATACAATAATTGATACCAACCAAAAGACATCAGAATACGATACGGTAATTTTACATTTTTTAATCACATAAAAATAACAAACCACCTTTATCTAAATAAAATTAATTGTTAGGTTTTAATGGACCTCTTTTCAGTGTTCAACATGAGCGTGACTAAAATCGAGCCATTCTAAATCTAGATTGCGTGGAGTTGAATAAAGATACAAAAGGAGTAACACAACATAGGGTAATAGAATGCAGATTATACAAAGGAGAGCCTGCCGTTATATTATGTACTAGTCAAAATTGTACATAATGTTGAACTTCAGTAATGAGTAGCGTTGTATGCTGTTTTTAAACAATTTATTTTTTATGATAATACATACTGCGCAATTAATGAGTAAGAACAAATTCAGGGTTTTAAAAAGTGTTTTAGATAAATTTAAATATGACAAATGTTAATTATGTGTATAATTGGTTTAATGATATACCTGATGATGGGAAAAGTCAGAGTCAAGAGATCGCAAAAAATTATAAAAAATGTATATCAACAAAATGATAAAATTACAAAAATGTTATTTTATGACCCATAAATGGGTACCATAAATTATATATTACTATATAACATTGAAAAACTACAATTGAAGATAACATATTTTTTATATTAAAATAAAATCTGTTGTAAAAATATTCAGATGTTTCAACAAAAATGCGATCTGCTTCATTTCTCTTGCCCCGTCTATTCGAGGGAAAATTAAGCCGGATTTGAGGACTTTTTTATAAAACTGCCTACCGTGATAGCAAAAACCACCCGAAAACTATAGTTAAAAAAAACTGTAATGTGACGTTATTTCGAGATCTCTTTTTTTACAACAGATATCATTAAGGAAAAAATATTTATCATCAATTATCATACTTTTGCAGAAGTAATTGTTTGCCAATTGCTAAAAATACAGCGTCCTCGAAAATGCGATCTACGTCTTTTTTATAAGCGCACGTTGCTCTATTCACCAACTTACTGAACCAAATTAAAAACATAAAGATTCAAAACTCCAAATATTGCACACTAAGTAGAAGAGAAAATAATTCTGAACTTGAGAGATTACACAGGTTCTTATTTAAAAATTCGATTTGGAAAACAGATTTTAAGAAGGGAAACATCTTTCATCTTTAAATTGTAATTGAAGGAAGATGCCGAAAAAAATTCAATGTTTAAATTTTCGAAAGGTAATACGAAAATTGAGATGTACGCCAGTTTTTAAGCGTTCTTTGTTATATATCAGGTGCGATTAAAATGAAAAACTAGTGGTGCACTATGACCTTATTTGAAGGATCTCTTTAATGCACAGATTTCATTAAGGAAGTGAGGTGGTTAAAAATAGCACATACTTTCTCGCCTTTAGTAATGTTTATGTAATACTATTACCACTATTACTCTCAAATTAATACATCTGAGTCATAATTTTTGTAAAACGTATTTGAGAATCGTAACAATTTGGTGCGAAAATTAAATATTTCATGCAATATATTTTTATTCGACCTTTACTGACAATATTTCTCTGCATTGAGTTCATTGTATAAGGTGTGCAGTGTATTCACGAACATAACCGAAGAAGGTTTTAGCCTTATCCTGGCATTAGCAGTATACGAGAAAGTAAAATAATAAAAGTGAATAAATAACATGATTGTGATACGTTGGAAAACCAAATGGAAATGATGAGTAAAATATATATAGTAACTATTAAACAACTGAGGTATTGTAATATTCTTCATAAATATGCTCGTTTTAACACACAATTACACGGGTTTCTCTTGGTTAACATGAAATGCTAAATGCTCTAGACAGCTGGTTCTCAATACTTTTCTCTCACGGGCCCCCCATGACCGCGGAAATATCATTACGCCTCCGCTATTTCATTCAACTAAAAAGCACCTTTTTGTCTAAAAAATTGAGTAAAGTTTTTCTCTTCTAAACAAAGAGCAGTCCAACAAATATTCGGATGACTAAAAAGATCGCATCTATATATAGATATAGTATATTATATATCATAGTATAGTATATACTAATAATGATGAAACGAGAACGTTTTCCACATATAATAAGTTAAAATGTGATATTAATTACAAGTTAGAGAAACGCTGAATCGATCAGGCGTAGTGACGCCGCCGCCGCCGCTGCCACCCGGTCAAACCGGGGGGCAGTGCGCCGCGACGCGAGTGGCGGTTGGGTCATAGAAGCGAACGGGAGCCACGGAGCGCCGGGTAGATTGCGAAGAGGGTTAGGCCGGACAAGGCCCCGAGGTGATAATTGAAGTTTAGACGGTCGAGAAGACCGCGCGCAATGCGGAGTGGGCTGTCTGCTGCCCCAAAGCAATGAATCTGGTGAAATACCAACAGTGATGGAAACTATATACCTATTGCACGTGGGAGATTAGAGGTATGCTAAAATAGATTATCAGATGTATTAGAAGAAACAGAAGTTGCGAACCAGACCGGTATTCGTGAAAAAAAAAACATATAAAATAACAAGTGGACATTTAGTGGACACAGATAGACACGCATTCCATGTCCCCACCTGATGTAATGCTAGCAGCGGGCCGCACGTGCAACATCGAGTGGGGATTGAGAAGAACGGCTCTGGCCTCTTATGATCGGGTTGCCGACGGGAGCGCCGCTTGCGCGTTGGGCAACGTAAACGGAGGCGACGCGCCAGAAATCGGCTTCCTGACAAAACTTCGGATCGGAGCCGAAGTTTGCGGCGCCCGCGCTTCGCCTGTTGCCACCGGCGGGCGCACGCTCGCCTCCAGTCAGCCGAGTGGACATCGAAGCTTCAAAGTAGCTTACTCCGGCGCCACCACGAATTATTAAAGGCCTTGCGCACTGGCGATTGAAAGAACACCTAATTATACTAGATCGTGTCAATTATTAAAACTCCATTTGCCACAAAAGAGATCCTGATATTCTTCTAATGGCAGCCGTTCAATTCCCCTGGACGCACTCACGAAAGTGTACCGTCCTTTATATTATGTTTATTTGTCGTGAACAGTACGTTCCCAAGTACGTCACCAATACCTATATTACCAAATGCATGAAAAATGTATTATGTCATCATGTTTGCATTTATTTACAGAAATATATGAAATAAGACAATGTTCTCAAAGCAGCTAAGAAGAATTCAAAAATATTAACAATTTAAATATACAAGAATTCAGTGTGATGAATAAACACTTGCTTATTGAGAACCGAACTAGTTTATCAAGACGTGTGCGTTAGCAGTAGAAATGGCCAATCGAAGTCCTTTATATCTACCATTACCTTGAAATTGGTACTTCAGCCTTCATAGCTATCAATAAGTGAGGACACTTTGTCTCGCACAAGTAGTTGTTTGCAAAAGGAAGCAAAGGTCCTGAATATTGCGAATATCGCCTCAACTTTGTGTATTTCTTGCCTAATGTATATTCAGAATTAAAGAGAGGTACTTTCATTAAAAATTTACTCTCAATGACGTATCGCAAGTGAGATCAATGAGATGTTCTCGGTCTTTTATATCTAAAGATGATGATGGTCTAGGAGCATTTGCTATAAGGTTTCTTATTCAGTTAATTCTCAAAATGATCGGAGAAATATTTTTCGCCCTTTTGTGACCTTGTAGCATTGTAAGATAATGAAGAAGGTAGAATGTTATCTCTATTTGAAGTATCGATTTATCGGTGCCTTGTAACAGTGACAATAGAGTAGAAAACATATCTAGAGTGTCATTTTCCATCCATTTACGCCAAAGCTCTAATTTCTACATGGAAGCCTTTACTTTGTTGTTCTAAGATGTACTGTTCCATGGAAGTGAAGTATTCAGAATATTTAGTTTCTCAAAAGTATCAGTGAGGTAACACATTTTCAAGAGAAAATATTCGTTGCTAAGCCAATCTGCCAGAGAGTGGTCTTTCACCTTTAACAATACCTCATTTTAGAGTTCAACCATTCTCATTAGCACCTGACCTCTTGAAAGCCATCGAGTATTACAAAAAAAGAGCAGTTGAGTGTGTTCAGCACCCATTTCCTCACATAACACTTTGAAAAGCCTTGAGTTTCATGGATTTGTCTTAATAATATTCCCTGTTGTCAGAATCCATGTTTTGTGGGTCCTTGATTCCGAAAAATTGATTGACGTCTGTCTGCCAACGATGTTAACGGCTAAACCGTACAGACGATTTTCTCCAATCGATATGACTGATGTCGCGGCGCCTTGAATTTGAAATGAGTTTTTATTATGGAAATACTTTATATGAAATATCTGAGACATTTTCTGATTAAATTTTGTTATTCGATAGTGCAAAGGACGTTTAAGACAATGGAGTAGATCACATGTTTGGTGCTTTTTCGAAAATTTCAAAACTTCAAAACTTCAAAAACAAATTTTTGAACAACAATTAAAGATAATGAAATGTGAAATTCTGTTCTTCTTCTCTTTGTTGAACATTGGCATACAACCCTTATAAGACTTTGATTTACTTTATATATTTTTTTATTTAATGTCAAAATGTACAGAAAAACATTTGTTTGAGTTTGACATTTCGTAAATTCTGGTATCCCTACCCTCCCTGTCCCATTTACATGTTGAATTCTGAATGAAGTAGTAGTAATGCAGTAGCACTAGAAACGACAATTTGAGGACATTTTCGTAGCTATGAAAACATACACAGCAGTAATTCTGAAAATGTGGGGTGCGATCCATAGGGGGGGAGGGGGGCGCGAAGGCCTTAAAAGGGGTGTGTGTGGAAATTTCCTGAAAACGTAAAATCGTCTGCGATTAATAGAAAATACCAAAGGAGAAAAACTGATTTCTCAGTATGAAACATCAAGATTTTTTCTTTTCGTCGTAACAAACAGGATGTTGTTCAGCCGCGCTTCTCTCTGCGGTTGTAACTCGTTAGCTTATATTATTGCTCTCCGCGAACTAACGTATCGCGCGCAGAACAAGCTTTGTCTCGTCTAACACAAGGATTCCTTAGTTTTCTAAAATCGTGAGGCAAACGAGAATGAAGCGTTTCCTTATTAGTGACAGAAATGAAGTTAGCCGTGCTCTAGTATTCGAAGGAGGCGAGGATTCCATTCCAAAGGCGTAAACGAAAAGATATGATGAGAAATATTTGTCGCTAGTCTTCACAAAAAGTACGGTAAATGGTGGAGAACGACTGCAAAGTGAATTTGTTTAATCATTTTAGCTGCTTATATTATGAAGTCTAACAAGTTAAAGTGGCATCTTGAAACCAAACCTAATGAATTAACAGAAAAACCAAAAGATCTTTTTTTGCCAAAAAACAAAATGTGTTAAAGTGAACCCAGGAGAATTAAGCTAAAACTACAAATGTTACTTTAAAGACCCTGTACGCCTCTTACCAAGTGACTCATAGGATTGCTAAATCCATGAAACCACACACAGTAACAGAATCACTGATTCTACCTGCAGCAACAGATATAGTGTCAACGTTTGGTGACTCATTTGCTCAACAATTGAAAAATATGCCACACTCTAATGATATAGTTTCTAAAAGAACTAGTTTCTAGACAATTTACTCGAGCAGTTAACTATCAAATTGCGTGATAAGTGGTTTGCACTTCAAGTTGACGAAGCAACTGATATTCACATTTGATTGCTTGTGTTCGTTTTGTTCACGAGTATAACATTAGGGAGGAAATTCTTTTCTGTGAGCCAATACTAGGAACAACTGGGGCTGAAAGTCTTTTTGAAATAATCAATTATTTCTTCCATGAAAAAGGGATATCGTGGAATAAGTGCATTAAGATATACACTGACGGACCTCACGCAATGTATGGAATTCGTGGTGGGTAGCAAGCGAATGTTACAGCAGTGGCTTCGGATGCAATATGGACGCCCTGCATGATTCATCGAGAAACTCTGGCTGCCAAATAACTAAGTCCATCCCTTCATAAAGTGCTGCACAACAGGGAGAAAGACACCCCATTTGCAATTTTCAAAAAATCTGGGAATTACTTGAGCAAGAAACCTGCACCATCCTCTTAATTACGCTAAAAGTAAACGAAGTTAAATCTAAAAATTCGGGACCATTTTTGAAAATGTTTTCGAGGCTTTTTATGGAGTACCCTCATGTACTATAATATCCGTTTGAAACTTCGAAAGACTCGAGATCATTCAGAGCGATCAGGACATATCACATTTGGAGAAAAGTGTCCGAACGATTTAGACGAGCTTTGAGAATAGGTGTTGAGCATAAACACTGACCGAAAAAAAATTGAATTTTTCAACTGTCGAAAAATTAGGGTTTATAACGAACATGAGACCTACACCATTCTCCTAAACGTCCTTCACACTATTCACCAATAAAATTTCATCAATAACGATGGAGCTGTTATTGAGAAAAAACTTAAATAAATTATAAACTAAATTGATAAACTTAAAACAAAAATTAAAAATTGCGTATGTTTCACCTAAAATAACGTGAAAAATACTGTACTAAAAATGTTCTTGGCCTTATTTCAAAATCTATCGATAAGGAAGGTATTTTATTAAGAGGAAAAATCTCTATCTTTAATATTTTTGTTGTGGGAAGACGCAGAAAATTTTTTAATTTTTGCATTATTCGAAAAATCGAAAGTTTTTAATCAAATACAGACCTGCGCCATTCTCTTACACGTTTTTCAGTCTATCCAACAAGAAAATTTAATGAAAGTCGATAGCCTCATTTTCTTGAAAATGTTCCAGGGGCTTTGTGTAAAGTACCCCCAAAATAAAAATATCGATTTTAAATTTAACTTTCCGCGACATCAGCCAAAGCGCCCGGGAAATATGAATTTTTGAGAAAATTGGGTGAACAGTTTAGCAGCAAGCGTTGTTAAAATAAACGCAACGTTTTGCCGTTGATCGATTTTTCGGTATCAAGGAGACATAAAACATGATTCTGGCTACTGCACGTGATAGAGGATTTTTTTCTGAAATTAGCAACTGGATTTATCCACTTTTTCGTTACAAGGGCCCTGTAATAACAGGTTTTGTAACAAAAATGCTTTTTTGTTAAAATTGCATAAAACAAAATTGTTTTTTCGCGCAGCTTTACATAATTTTCTGTCTACCGTGGAAGCGGTAAGGAGAAATTAAAAATACCTATCTTCAATATTGTAGTTGTGGGAACAGATTAAATATTAGGAATTTTCTAAAAGCCAGGGATTTCAACGAAAATGAATCTGCAGCAGCACTACAAGCGTTCTTTACCATATTCTAAGGCGAAGTTGATCAAACACTTTGAAGTCATTTTTGAGAAAAGTTTGAATATTTTTCTTTAAATTTCTTTCTATTTTAAAAAGTGAATAATGAAATGGCGTAGATCTTTTTGCATTGCACTCCATGAATTTTTGAATATCGAAAGAAATGTTTCAGTTTTTTCTTGCATACTGCCACATTTATGCTACCGTTTTAAAAATACAATTGGCCTTCTTCAAAGTTTATGTTAAACATGTAGGGCTCCCTCTGATTTTTTCACGGTGCGATTTACCTGATCTCCCGAATCTTGTCTCTGAATGGAATAATACCCAAGTCCTGGCAGATAGTGACAACATGTAACGAATAACTACTTAATTTGTAAATTGCGCGTGTTTGTGGTAGAAAATAATTTATTTCAATTACCCTGATTTACTATATTTCATGGCTTACCACTTTAGTATTAAGTAGAAATATATTATTTTTTCTAGATTATAGAATTTTGTAATATTTCACTTTGCATTTAATGTTTTACTGGAGAGAATCAAATGATTAGGTTTAAGAATAAGGGAAAATATTCATTTTCTGTAATATTAGAAACAATTAATACTCCTAAATCTGTGAACATTTATGACTTTTTCGCCAACGTTAGACAATAGGAGGCAAAGATATCATTCTTGCTATAATTTTTATGATTTAAAAAATTAAACAGATCTCCATGGCTTACAAATAATCTTCAGCTCTGCTGTCTGGGAGCCGCAATTGTTATAACAGGCCGCTGATTCAATTCCAGCTCCCAAACGGGAAAGCTGAAGATAATTGTCAAGCCATCGAAAGCTGCTACGTTGAAAAACCATCTTTCATTACCACTATAATACCGATTCCGACAACACCTAATACGAATATCAACGACGTGGGTGTTTCTGATGCTCACTTTGCTTCAGAGATAATGTGACATAAATGTTTCTCAGGCGAAAAATATGTCTTATGTACAGTACATTTGTCTACTAATCTTCTTATCCCTCAGACTGCCATATGTATCAAATTGATACATATTTTTCCCGTAAGGCGAGGCCATGTGTGATATTCAAATGCACTCTTTGTGGTCTCGTTGGAGGTACGTGAATACACATTTTCCGCTTTCCTAGCCTACAGAGTCGACTTTGGTTGGCATCTGAGTGTAACTTATTGTAGTTAGTGTTTAGAATTTTTATCACTAGACGGCACTAATGATTTCTAATATTTCCTCTGTCGTGAAGTTATGCTACTACCTACTGCTAAAGAAGCGAAAAAACGGGGGTGGCCTGGTAGCGTAATTTTGATATTAACACACGTGGCAGACAAAGGGTAGGATAACTATTCTGTTGAATACTTTTTAATATGCCCTTCTAAATTTTGCAATTATTAGTACGTGCATGCTACCCGAAGCACAACTATATTGTTCGCCAACATTTGTTCTTGCGTAGCGTTTATGCGCGCCGCGTTATCATTAATCAATCCTGGCGGTTTCACTTCATTATAGCTGATGATCCTTCCTCGGGTGAGACAGAGTGCAGTGACCTGTCTCCCAATGCAATTTATGAGATGTTAAATCATAAGTTGCACCCAATACTCTACGTGTCATGGATGGAATAGCAATGCTGTCAAAAATTTCGTCTGCGTGTAGTAGATTTGATATATGGATAGTGGTTGTGCAGGTCTAGAATGTAACCCGCGGGTTTGAACTGGAGGTGCGGGAAATTGCACGTGGAGGTAAAGCCGGCTGTCATATAAACCTTTCCGGTCAACTTCATGACCACATTCATCTGTGCAGCAAACCGAGCGCTAAAATATAAGGGTCGGTATTGGGTTGGTGGATTGTTAATGATTGCGGGCGCGTCAAGAACCGAGGTCATGATTCCCATAAATGTAGTGGGTGTTTCCCTCTCGTGAGGTGGCG
Organism: Gryllus bimaculatus; assembly: GCA_017312745.1. Classification (NCBI taxonomy): domain Eukaryota; kingdom Metazoa; phylum Arthropoda; class Insecta; order Orthoptera; family Gryllidae; genus Gryllus; species Gryllus bimaculatus. The sequence continues at coordinate 1,047,297 of BOPP01000156.1, forward strand.
GTGATCTTCCCCGCTGTATGGCGAGATCCGGCGCCGACCTACCGTCGGCTAGCAGGGTTTTCTCCAATGAGGTATTTCCCACCAGCCACAGCTGGGACAAGCTTTAAGCTCAAGACCGGTCTCCCGGCATGTGTGGTAGTGTAGTGCAAGTTAGTGTAAGTGGGTGTCAGGGGTGAGGATAGAAGAAGGAAGAGCTAGGAAAGATCGCGCGCGGTTCGTGGCCCGTTTGATAGGGTACTGCTCTGATATTCTCCTGGTATTGATCGGAGAATGCAAAGAAAACTACCGATCAGAGCTGACAAGCTAGTCGATACTCTGTCACTCTCAGGACTCAAACCGAAGACTTCACCATCAGAGGCACTGTCGCGACATAAGTTGATGCACTGAAATTCTCCCGGTTCAGTATTGGGATCTAACTTTGCATCGACGAATAAATAACGCTTGAGGTTCTAGCTTTTCATTAAGTTTGTGAGTTCGACAAGTTTGAAGTCAGTGATGATACAGGGTACTCAGGTTATCTTGGAAACAGGTTGTGAACCAGTCATGTTACCGGGCAGACAGGATGTGGGGCAGCAAGAATCAGAACTCAATTTGCCTTACTTGACTTGAGGTCACAAAACACTTGCAACATATCGGAAATCGTCTGTGGTTGCTCAGGGCAACAATGTGATGTCACTGTAGTGCATCTGACCGATGGTCCGAGGGTTCGAGAACTGATTGGGGATTTTCGATACTGGTTAGATAACTATGTCGAATTCAGACACTGTCTTGAGTAGAGTTCTAGCAGACGGCTGCTCTAATCGGTAGTTCTCCGTGGTTTCTTCCATCAGCAGCAGATGAATGCCGGAGAAGACTCTAACAAACGGGCCACGGACCGCGCACGATCTTCCTTTCCCTATGCTCCGTCCTTACTTACATACTCTTACATTATCATGCAATATACTTCCACACATGTCGGGAAATCAATCGGGAGTTTAGAGATTGTCCCAACTGGGACAGTATCCTACGGTGGGAGATACCTGGTTGGGGAAAACCCGCAAGTCGACGTCTAGTTCGGCACCGCTTCTTACGAGAGGTGAGGTGCGAGGATTTCATTGTACCTGATAAAACGAGTAGATTTGTAGTTTTCTTTCTTCTGAGTACTTGTCACCAGTCTACGTTTTCTGTAGACAAGGCATGCCAAGGTCGTGGGTAGGGAAAAAAGCTTACTAGAGCACGCGGGTACTGCGTCCAGAGCAAGAGGCGCGAGATTTAATAGAAAGGGTGTACAAATTGCTCCTGAGTAGCGGTAGTCTTTTGGAGAACTCGGTTGGAATTTTTTTGCCCCACATTTAGCGATACGTATATTAATTCCCATTTCCTCTACTACAGCGAATTATTTACCCATTAAACGTAATAATGCATCGGTCGAATTTCAAATGTCAATTGAGAATGAAATAAAACATACTGAATCGAAAGTGTCTTGATTTTTAATCTTGTTTACTTAAGAAAAAATTATACATTAGCTTCGTATGTTAAGGTTAGGAGGTTGGAAAAGATTTTTGTCTCGTATAAGAGCTCTTTAGCAAGCACATATATACATAAATGTTTTCAATGTATAGTGAATGTATTCATTTGCTGTATGAAATGATGATATAAAACATATTGTATTCACAATTTGTTCAGACTAGTACAATCGGTAAATAAGATTCACCTGAATTATTTATCTCTCGAATAATACTGAGATTGTGATAAGGGTTTTTTTCAAATCTTCGACCGACAGAAAATTTCCAAAACTAGCTTCGCAAAGGGTTATAATTTTTTTATGGAGAAAAGTGATACAGGTGCAGTATTTTTTTAATGGGCATAAAGAGAGAAATAAACTTCAGTTGAAATTCGTAAAAGGTGAGCTGCTAATGAAAATAAAATGAACAGTTCGGAATTCCACCTACCTGCCCTAATTGAAAAGCAAATTATAAATATCGCTTCAGCAGGCAAAAAATGTGTCTATACGTTCGTCGGCAACTCCATTGATTTCTTTCAGGAACATGTTCACAGCATCGTAAACACATTAACTTAAATACTGGTAGAGGTTATTTTTTAGATTTTTGTTTGTAGTTACTTTTTAATTGAACCAAAATTCTGTATTTTTTATGCAATACGCTGTGTTCAGTGACTCGAATTTTGAGCTCACAATGCTATCCTTACGTACACGCTGCGTGCTCTGCACATTACTTGACTTATCACTTCATTTCTCATCTATTTCAGTTTTTTGTTCTCCTAAAGTATGTGCAGTTCTATAGTTCTTTATTAGTGAAATTTCTGGTGTGCGCAATCTAAAACAAGAGGGAGGGAAATACATTTCTGAGGCCTCTTTTTAGCCAAACTGTTTTATTTATATTCCTATATAATATTTGAGTATCTGCGAGTGTGACTGTGAGCGGATCTGTCACTCACGGTTAGACCACTTCCCGTGCACCAATCGAGACATACGAGGTGTCGTTTGATGCGTTTCGGTTTCCTGATGGGGAACTGATGTTTTCGAATCCGGTCAGAATATTCCAAAAAGAAACGTGCTTTGGCGCTAGGATTTTAGTTGATAGAACGGTAATTAAATCAACGTCACCTCAATAGATATAATTTCATGCAGGTGTCGTTGATTAAATACCCGTACCCAGAGGCAATTTTCCTTTGACGACGCCATAATATTCTATCACGAGGATTGCAAAACTGATTGTTACTATTTCTATGTTCAACAAGTGAATCGCGCAGCAGATACCATTTCCTTTTCATCCGTAATACCGAATATATAAAATTAATACGACTAACTAATACTTAAAACTAATCGACAATTGTTCGCGATTATTTTGAAGAACATTGGAAAAAGTTCTAGCGAATAATTTGGCCAACCAGATCACCTGACATGAATGCAATCGTACATTTACGAACATAATCGGAGTTTGTGCACAAAATCCTGTACCGTTAACAATTCCGCAATTATGTGCGATTATAGGGGCAGCTTGGCTCAATATTTCTAAAGGGGACTTCCAAGGACTTGTGTCCCAGCCATGTCGAGTTGCTGCACTGTCTCAGAATATTTTGAATATCTAGAGAAATCATAAGAGCGGAAACTTAAAATGTAATAGAAGGAACTAAAAGATTTTTCACAAAAAATGCAATCTTCTAAAAATAGCACATTTTAAATCATTGTTTCAAAATTGAAAACTTCTTCCCACTGGTATTAAATTACCAATGTACCTGGCAACCCACACACAGTGGTGACTCCTTCCAAAATGTAACAGAACGACCACAAAGTTCTCACCACGTAGAAAACAAACTCGTGTTCTTTGGGACACGAACACTATATGTTAAGGGCCGAGGATACATTGTATCGAGTTGTGGACGATGGTACTGTGTGAGTTGCAGAGCAATGTGTGTTGCGGGTTGCATTACGTTCAATTTTCCACCTATTCCATAATAATCAACGAACGTTACATTTTTTTTAATGTGTGAGAGACAGAGAGTAGTAATTCCTTTATAATCAGTAACCCACTGGCGGTTTTTATGAATGTTTTATTATCAATGGTAAGAAATAGTCAACTTTTCTTTCTATACAGAAATGTTCCATTACTATTGAATTCTGCACTAGTTGTTTCATTGAAATTTTGAATAAAAATTGAAGTAGGAGTTGAAGTATTTAAATATGGAGTACCTTTTCAGCAATATTGTTACAGTCATGTGTTGGAGAACTTGAGTCGAATGTGTAGATGGAACTTTTGTACGTATGAATTATTGGACAGTATGTAACAAAAATCTATTTTTTATGCAATGAATCATTAAATGTTTCATGGTTTAATATATCTGATTCAATGCCGTGCTTGTGACACTCAAATTTTTAGAAATATTTTTTTTAATTTCCCCTTTTCAGTATTTCTCTGGTCAGCAATGTAGGCGCACGTTACTTTAATGACAGGTTTAGACTGCTGTTTTAGATTAAAAAAGAAGCTAGCTTTTAAAAACGTATTTTGTGCGTGTGGGAGGTGATTGATTGAAGATATATTTGATATGCTTTCAATGCTTTCAATTTCATGTAATTGTGGCAAATAAATGTATTCCAATTTCACATAGAGTAAAGAATAAATCACCAAAATAGTTTCGCCACGATTACTCATACTTCTCCATTTCCTTCAAACACTTCACTCTGTATTTTGAAATGCCTCTATGATATCACAATGGTGGATAATATTTCATTGACGGAAGGTACGAGTACCCGATATTTTATTTCCTCAATTTTAGAAAAAAAAGTTATCTTGAAGCCTTAAAGAATGTGATAGAAACGTTTAATGTTGCTGTTCCAGAATATTTTATACTATACACGCTCTTGGTAATTAGAAGAAGAACATCCAGAAAAACACATTTAAAGAACACAGAAGTGATATATTTGAATAAAGAAGTTCATTACCTGGGGACTAATATTTTCAACCTGCACTAAAAAGCTTTTATTTGAAATTGTATAAACCCAGATTTTCAGGCACACACCAATTACACATCAAAGTCAACCCAACAAAGGAAATTTTATCAGTAAACTTTTCTTTGTCGAAATGATTGAAATCCAACTCCAGAACGCAAACAATCCTGCAGGTGACACGTAGCCTCGCGGTCATTCGAAACCTTTCCGCACCCAACCGTCGTAAAGACGGCACTCATTCCGTCCGAGAGTGTACGCGATGAATCCACCCACTCAAGCCTCTTTGCGATCCGGCGCCCCACGCGAGTCAAAGAACGCCCGCGGACGCGATCCGTGCAAACCAAGAGGCCGGCGCTTCTGCGTGTTCTCTCCGGCACGCCCGCCCCCCCCCGCTCCACCCCCGCCGCCGCGCCACCCGCTGCGCGCGTCGCCGCCACCGCCGCCGCCCGCCGCCGCGGCCCCCGCGCTTCAGTCGGCCGCGGTAGCGGTCCCTCTCGGAACCCGTCCGCGACGAGCTCGTTCGCCGCCGTCGCCCGCTTCCTCGCATCCGCCGGCTCGCTCGCTCCGGCGGCGCCTCGGCGAGCGTGCTCTGCCCGCCGCCGCCCCGCGTCGCGCCGCCCGCGGCCGGGGCCCAGCGGGGCCCGCGCCACCCCCGCCGCTCCTGGCGGTCCGCCCTTCGAGCCCGGCGGCGAGCTCTTCCCGTGGGTGTTCGACTGCCGCTGGTCTCGCCCACCTCTCTCAATCTCGCGCGATCCGGTTTGTCGAGTGCGGCGAGCATCGCGAACTATCTACCCGCGTCTCCCTTTCACTGTTTACTGGCCTCCTTTGATGTGTGTTAAGTGTAACATTTGTGTAAATTTAATGTTGTTATTGGTGTACCCAGTGTGTGTTTCGGAAATTTTAATGTGTAAACTAATAGAGTATAATAGAAAAATAGGAATCAAATTGTTCAGAAGAATAACAAGCTCTTCATGAACCTTGTAACATATTTACGTCGTCGAAAACTTAGAAAGTAACAGACAACATTTCATTTATGTGAGAAAATAATTGTCAGTGTTTGTGCGTATTTTGTGCTATAACTAATAAAGACATCTTTACTCAAAAGAGATCTTCGAACGTCAAACTAGTGGAACAAACGGACGTCAATGTGCTGTAACTAAATACAGGTTCTGAACGTGTCTTGTGACAGAATTCTCCAACTTTCCTTCCAAATCTTTACCAACTTCAAAGATCTGTCGTTTGTGTTTCGAGGAGTCATCTTTGCGAAGAGCTTCGGCACGTCGACGAACCCAGGACCGCGCGCGTGCGGTGCGTCTGACTGCGTGTGCGAGTGCGGATCAGTGGTGCGAAGCCGAACGCCCGCGACGGGGCTGGAACCGCGGCCCCTGGCCACGCGGAGCCCCGCGACAGACGCCATGGGGTCCTCGCGGCCGGCGCTGCGGCGGGTCGCCTCCGCGATGGCGGTACTGCTGCTGCTGCTAACGCACATACTACCACCTTGCTCTGCAGCCAAAGGTAGGCGACCGTTTCTGATTCCAGAATGCTCTCCATCCCGCGTACTGTTTAAGGAACTCACTGCCGTGGGAAAACGTTTACAATCACATCGAGAATGTCAAAAGAGGAGAGTTTTCATGTAATAGACGTGAATTGATTTCGCCCAATTAATGCTGCTCAATTCAAAAAGAAACAACAGACTCGATGAAATAATGAATTTCATTTGCTTCTCAACACAAACAAAACTAAATATTCTGATCCAATTCATAACATATTAACATTATTTAAAAATTCTCAAATATCCCAACGTTTGTTTCCAATTCAAAGCTTTTATAATAAAACATTACGGAGCACAAAACTCTTCACTATTGAACAAACAGCGATGACTTTATTTCGTAGAGCTCAAAAGGGAATTAGATATTTTGGTAAAGAAATATCTAGAGAAAATATGCATATTCTTGAAAAATAGCAGAACAATGTTTAACAGTATTTCAGTATTTTCAGTGACTCTCATTGTTTTACCTATCAGTGATGGGCGTTGACTTAAATGAATATGAACGGTTTAAATTTTGCGAACTGTTACGTATAATAATATTGTTCATTGCAAAATTAATTAACTCAATAAATTATACATCACAACAGCAAACGTAACTATTTTTTCCCCGCGAAATAAATCATATTTTAAATACTATCTAATAACAGAAAAACAGCAACAGAACATAACCTTATCGTATTGAAAGCCATCAGAAATATTTATAGAACACAACAGATCCACTGGGAGATAAATAATACTCTTTGGCAAGTGCTTCGGCATTCAAATGGAATTAACGTATTCGCTGCTACGTGTGAATATTATGCGTCCAGCGATTCAAAGTGGTTCCCGTTCTGCGCGGGTGAATGTGCGACCATGTGAAATAACATTTTGGCGCGTGGTCGATGTTTAATTCGAATCGATTCGGGATCCGTGCTGCGCTGCGGCATGCCATTCCTGACAGGCCGACAGGGGCGTCATGGGGAGTCGGGTCTCCTTGTTCACTTCTCTTGGAGATTTCTTAAGACAGTTGTCTGCTTAAAATGATGAAGAATCGTCAAAATTTCGTCTTCAATGTTTTTGAGTAGTTTGTTCCGTTTTATTCTCTTTTAAACGCTTCAAAAACCATTTATTTCTACGCTTCGTAGTTTTTGAGCAATTGTTTTTTGAAGTGAGTGCGCAAGTACCACGTTATCTATTGCCAACTGTCAAGCCCTTAGTGAGAGAACTTCACATATATTTTTCCCATTTTGGGTAATTTTAGCACATTCATCTATGTCAAACATCATAAACCATACAAAGTAATACAATTCTTCCTACAGTTGGCAACCCAGGATTTGCTCTAGAGAATAGACTAGAATAGTTAATGTGTCGTTTCAGTTAAATGAACTGAAATCTCCAGAATATACATTTAAACAAATATTTTTCTGAATTAATTAAATCCTGACGCTTTAGTTTACTCAGCACCTTTACCATTCTCGTACTTTCTCTAGAACATACTTTGGTGATTAATTTACAAAAATATTATCCAAATACATCAACTCGTTGTGAAGATAAAATGTCTGAAGTAACAATATGCACACATTCATTATAAATAAATAGAGAAACAAAAGTTTTAAAAAAGTATTTGAGCTTTAAGGGCGCATTGGAATCATATGTACTACAAAGGAAAAGAAAATAAAAACAATATACTTGATATTATTTAATTAGGTAGGCCACTACATAACGTTGATTCTTTCAATGAGAGAGTAAACAACACTCCTATTTATATGAACGTTTTCTAATGTATTTTAATTTCGTTGACAAGTCTGTCATATGAAGGTGTTAATATTATACGCACATTAAATTTCGGAAGTGGACATTTTAAGAGTTCTTGAGATTTATTCTCTTCTAGTTATGTTAAACAAGTTAAGAAATGGATTATGAAGGTTCAATTTTGTAAAATGAAAAACATTTAAAATTTCGGTTGGTACAAATTCTGAAAAAAAAGCGGTTTAAATAAGTATTTTAAAAATCAAATACAAATACAATACGGGTAACGTATGTTTATCAATGTCGGATTCTGATAGGTAAGACATACCTTTAATTGAGAGGTAAAACCAAGTTGATAATGTTTCTAAGAAAGGAATCTAGGATATGTAAGTGGGGCTCTTAGATATTTAGTCATTTCTTGGACGTGTGCATGCACTTGTTATCAAATAAATTATACTACAATACTCTCTCTCAAATAATATCTATTAAAGAGTGTTTATATCGACAACTTACTTTATTTACAAAATATATATGTTTATTCTGAATTACTTTGTTATAATATTTGTGGTTGATAAATAAGCTAACTAAATTTCAATATATTTTACAGTTTCTTTTTCAAAATGATGCTCTATGACAGTGTGTTTTCTACTTGTGTGAAATAAACCACCAATTAAAAGCAAAAATTTGATTTTTTGAAGGAGGGGGTAGATAGTATAAATTTATCGTGTCTTCAAAGGTTTCAAGAGAAAGTTATTAATTTATGTAAAGTTTTTACCATTTTGAACAATATCATTTTTAATATCAGTTTTAGACAAAATACAGTGCCAAACTTTAAAGACCTTCTTAGTAATGTCTGTTAAAACTAAATAATAATTATATAATTATTATATACTAGTTTCATTAGGGAAACAAAATCGCTTTTCTTCACTTCTTCCCTTCTCGTTGCGTGATTTAAAAATATCTCTGCATTGAAATAGAAATCAAAGAAGTAAAAGAATGAAAAATGGAAACATTCTCCAACACACAAACTTTGCATTACCTTGGATTTAGATAAATTTACTATTGTAACTTTTCCCTCATGTTTCTAGTGCATTTATTTGGTTTTAAATTTGTTAAAATTATTGTTATTTGGCTGTCCCTTTAATGCGATACATTTACGTTGTTTCAAATATATAGGGATATTTTAGTATAAAAAGAGTTTAAAAATATTTCAATCTTATGAAAAAACATAACAAACCTAGTGGCCTGCCGCAGTATAGAAATAGATGGAATAACCCAATCAAATGTGTGCATTTTCCAGACGAATGTATTACTACTTCATTGTTTATGCATTTTTCCCGAGTTCATGGGTATCTAACAAAATCATAGACACCTCTTACGTTACCAAAGGCTGCATATTTTTCTTTCAATTTCAGTGCGCTTTGGAAATTAGTCATATAGATAACAATTATTGTTATAAGTACTTGTAGATATATAATTGTCAACGCCATGTCACCGTATTGGAGAAAAAATTCCAGCACGAGATATGTTCCGCAACAGTAAATGTATCCAAGCTGTGACCTTGTTACTGAGTAACCAATGTATTTAATTAAAATTGTTCATAGAATTGTCACCCCGACCGGGATACAAACCTGTGTCTCCTTCCTGTTTTTGCTCAAGTTTACTGTAACAGACAAGTGACCGGGGTGGATGACCATTTATATATAATAATATTATATATATATATATATATATATATATATATAATATATAATATAATACAACCAGGAGACAGGGCTTCGTTGCCCCTCGGTCGGGGGTTGACAATTTCTTGCGACAAATTTAGATTATTTTAAACACTGTAATAGAAAAATGACGGTTTTATTACAAACTACATTAATTATAAATTACAACGGACTTTCCACATTCATATAGTTTTCGGCGGTTTATCGAGAAGGAGCGCGACGTAGGGTGAGACAGGCGGAAGGGCGAGAGGGCGAGAGGGCGAGAGGGCGAGAGGGCGAGGTGGGCGAGGTGGCGAGTGGGCGGAGTGGCGAGTGGCTAGACGAGGCGAGAGGGCGAGAGGGCGAGGAGGCGCGAGAGGGGCAGAGGGCGAGAGGAGCGACGTGGGCGAGGTGGGGGAGAGGCCGAGAGGGGCGAAGAGCGGCGAGTGGCGGAAGTGGGCGCAGAGGCGAGGAGGGCGAGGCTTGGGCGAGGTGGCGCGAGAGGGCGAGCAGAGAGCGAAGGAGAGGCGAGGGCAGGGCGACGAGTGGCGAGTGCTAGAGTGGCGGGGCGAGTGGCGAGTGGGCGAGTGGGCGAGTGCGAGTGGCTAGAGGCGAGAGGGAGGGCCGAAGGGCGAGGAGCGTGCCGAGGGGCGAGAGTGGCGAGTGTAGGGCGAGGGGCGGAGGGGAGAGGCAACACGAGAGCGAGAGGCGAGAGGGCGAGTGGGCGGCAGTGCGCGAGAGGCGAGAGGGAGCGAGTGGGCGAGCGTGGGCGTGAGAGAGGGCGAGAGGCGATGGGCCGACGAGAGCGAACGGGGAGAGAGCGAGAGGCGCGAGCAGGGCGCAGGGAGAAGCGCAGGACAGCTCGTGCAGCGCGCGCGAACAACCAAGCGCAACAGCAACATTGCACAAACAAGGACCACAGTCCAGCTGCACCGCGACACAGCACGTCCTGAGTAATTCCAGGCAATCTTGCGCGGCCACACACGCGCTCACGCAGTTCGCCTTCAGTGCTCACGGGCCAACGCGTGTTGCATAGCGGATGCTCCCGCCATGGCCAAAGTTACAAAGCCGTTCTTAGAACGAACAGTACATTCCGTGCTGCTATTAGAATCCATTACTCTCAATTATGACATTTTGTAGAATGGAATGTTGCTACCAAAAATTGCGCTGTATATTTCTGTGATTGACGAGAAAAAGGTAGTGTGACTTAAGAATAACAACAGTAATTTAAAAAAATGTTTTGTGCTCATTTGTGGATTTTCGCTATTGATCAAAGTGCATCGCAGTGTCCGAACTCTTTATGATAAGTTACAAAGGATGAGATGATCAGAGATTTTCAAACGATCCCAGAATGATGATATTTTTAATCTTCATGGATACATTAAAAAACAAGCGTTGCAACGACAGTGTTTTTCATCAGCAGACGACGCTGAACAAATTGAGTTACTAGTTCATTCTCAGACGCCGGAGTTAATATTACAAATACGAGTATTGCCACGATTAAAACAACCTTTAAACATTTTTATATTATCATTGCGTTCTTCGCAATTTTATGACTCTGAAGCGACATACTCTTCTTATGCACTATTTGTTCAGTAATTTTCTTCATTTCAAGAATAAATGTAGAAACTCATGTTTCCTAACGTACGTAAAATTTGTCACTTGGGTGATCCCATTCTCGTGTCGCTCCTAGATTAATTGAATAAAGCTGTTTTCCTTGTTTTTCTTGTTTCTTTTCTTTCTCTTTTTTTATGAGGATTCATATTTCATTTTTGATATGCTTTTCATTTGTTGTTTTATGAAAACGGGTGCATTATTTGGACTTCTATGTTTAATTAATTCATGTCAAAGATTCTTAAAAAATCTCTATGATACAATGGTAAATTCTAACTGGGATATCTAAATATTTCTAAAAACTTACATTAAAAATAGTGTATGCATTGAAAGTATAGCAATCGTATCAAGTCATCTTATATCCTCAATATTAATATTATAGTTTGTTTTGAGAGCAAAAATACGAGTTGTGTAAAATAGTGGCAGGAGTGGTTATGGAGATTTCCATAATTAAATTCAGAAGAGTTATTGCACTTTTCTACTGTTGATCGTTGTATCTAGTGAGTTTGTTCAAAATTACTATAAATTCCTTTCTATTTCACTTCATGAAAATATTAGAATATTTTCGTAAAATATGAAGAAAAATATTGCAATTGTAAAAGGTTTCATCATTCATACGAATAAGAATTTGTCGTAATTATCCACGCAAATAAATTGAATATTCCAAATTCGGTGGAAATCATTTTTCAGCCAAAATGTTAATCTGAATATTGTTTTAGTGTCCCTTTCTATGTGTTCATGCCCGTTTCCAAAAAATGTCTATTTATATAATTCGTGGTGTGCTATGGTAAAATATCCGGTGTAATGGGTACATTTTTTTTTCTGAATGAAAACGAAGATATACAAATTGAATTAACCGAATTAAAGTTATTCATAGATTTTTACAAGAACCTTAATATTCTTCAAAGAAATAATTTTTAGTGCCTGCTTTCACTACTTGGCAATAAAACGAATTCTAACAATGTGAATGAGGCGGAGCTCGATGAACATATAAAACGAGTCAGTTGGAAAGGATAAATTTTGTTAATTAGTCAACCCTGTTGACGTAAAACTACACAATCCCAATCCGTATATTCCTTTCACCCAGCAAACGTACAAACAACTGTGGGATACCGCGAAGTGTGGGGCAATGGTAATATTCCGGAATTAAGCGGAATTCTTACTCAAAGCTAGAACGTGAGATAGACCAACATGCCTATATTGCGGCGTTTTCCCATTTCGGTATTCTCCGTTGCACGCTTCATTTGCCGACAAGTTCTAAGCCCCCATGTAGTCTCCAGATATTTTTGCTAGTGTAGTGTTTGTAAGTGTAAGTGTTGTAAATAAGAGGTGATAAGACAGGGAAGAGGGAAAAAACTCTCGCGCACATCCGAAACGTATCAATTCAAGGCAGTGGAATTATTAATATCTGTAGTTAAGTGTTCATCTATTTTATACATACTCTTTATAATATTTGTAATGCAGCATATATCCTCGTAAAAAATGTAATTTTATGCCCAATTTGAGTATGGTTTGTTAAGGCACTGTTTCCGCATTCGCCTCATGTTGATAGGAGGAAACCATGTAAACACTGATCAGCTGTTAAGAATTCTCTCCTAGCTGATCTCGCCTACCTGAAATCCGAGACTAGAAACCTAGAATGCACCCGATCAACGAAGCAGGCAGACGGCAACGGTGGGCGCTCTAGAGCAGGTGTAGATCACCATCAGGTACGCCTCCTGCTGAACATGGATTTTCGCGTTTTCGCATACACGCGTAATGAAGCGTGCCTTCATGCCTGCGAGAAACGCGGTTGGTCGCCGAGTGCACCATCAGCCTCAACCTGCCCTCGCCCTCCGCCCCCGCTCTGTCTCCCGGCTAGCGCCGACCTAACGTTGCCCGCCCCACCCCCTCCCGTATCGCTTCCCTGCCGCTGCGCCCCCGCCACCCCGCGCGCCCCATGCCGCCCCCGCGCCGCCCAGCGCCGCCCCGCGCCGCCCCACCGCGCCGCCCCCGCGCCGCCCCCGCGCCGCCCCGCGGCCGCCCCGCCGCACCCAACCCCACCCGCCGTCCCCACCCTCCTAACCCCTTCTCCGCGCTTTCTCGGAGGGCGCGGGGAGGCGGCGGAGGCCTTCGCACACGCGCTGCCATTGTTTTCCGCCAACAAAGCGCGCCCTGGGCGGCGCGCCGCGGGGGGGCAGGGCGATCCGCGCGCGGGAGGAGGGCAATGGGCGCTGGATAGCGAAGATGTTGCATAACACTCACGAGGGTTGGCGGGGAACGGATAAAAGGAGGCTGCTAGAATGTTCGATGAAGCGAGGTGGTAACGGGTTATGAGGATATGTGTAGTGTAATTAAGAAATGCGACGTTAATGACGGTAAAGGAGATAGAAGGGTGCAAGTTCAATCAATGCTGTTGGACTTTCCAGCAATTGATGGAGATATACGATGGAGGTTGACTGGCAGTATGTTTCGCTTTGAAAAACGTCATTTTAATAAGCGGATGATAAAGTATAGGAAATGATATGACGGGTTGTGGGTAATGGACGCTGTAGTGGATTACTCTGTAAATTGTTGCAAGTGCGTGATGTGAAGCGGTGGCGGGGTGAAGCGGTGGAGGTGATGAAGAGGTGCCTGGTGGAAACGGCGGCGGAGTGAAAAAGGTAGTTGAGGTAAGGGGTGACTGAGTGAAGCGGTAACAGAGTGGAAGCGGTTAGTGGTGTGAAGGGCTGGCGGTTTTTCGACCGGTGAAGCGGTGGCGGTGTGAAGTGGTGGCGCTGTGAAATGGTTGGCAGAGTTGAAGCGGGTGGCCAAGTGAACCGAATGCGGCTACTGGTGGGTAAGGAAGTAAGGTGTTTGCGGTTGAAGGGGCCAGGGTGGGGTGGAATTGCCGGACAGATTGTTTTTTAAATGGAAAAATTTGGCGTCAAAAAAAAACGGGTGATTTTTGGCGTGGGAATATGGATGGCGGGTTGATGCTCATGTAGAGTGTTGATAAAGAGGCTGACTAGTCGTCAGGGAAATGCGGGGCGCTTTGGTGTGAACAGAGTATGCGATCGCGTTGTGATGCGTCACATTGGAGTTGGAGCTTTCG
>BOPP01000156.1:1061435-1075963 GCA_017312745.1 Gryllus bimaculatus
CGAGAGGGCGAGAGGGCGCAGGGCGAAGAGAGCATCAGCTCGTGCAGGCGCGCGACACCAAGCGCAACAGCAACATTGAAACAAGGACACAGTCCAGCGCCCGCGACACAGCACGTCCTGAAGTAATTCCAGCAATTGCGCGCGCCACACACGCGCTCAACGCAGCGCCTTCATGCATCACGGCCACGCGTGTTGCATAGCGATGCTCCCGCCATGCAAAGTTACAAAGCCGTTTTAGAACGAACAGACATTCCGTCTGCTATTAGAACCATTATCTCAATTTATGACATTTTGTAGAATGGATGTTGCTTACAAAAATGTGTATATTTCTGTGAATTGACGAGAAAAAGTAGTGTGATTAATAATAACCAAAGTAATTTAAAAAATGTTTTGTGTCATTTGTGATCTTTGCTATTGATGAAGTGCATCGCAGTGTCCGAACTCTTATGATAAGTTACAAAGATGAGAATGATCAAGATTTTTCAACGATCAGAATTATGATATTTTTAATCTTCATGATAACATTAAAAAAACAAGCGTTGCAACGACAGTGTTTTTCAATCAAGAGACGCATGAACAAATTGCGTTACTAGTTATTCTCACGCAGTAATATACAAATGAAGTATTGCCCACGATTAAAACAACCTTTAAACATTTTTATATTATCATTGCTTTCGCAATTTTATGACTCTGAAGCGACAATACTCTTCTTATGCACTATTTGTCATAATTTTCTTCATTTCAAGAAAATGTAGAATATGTCTTCCAACGTACGTAAAATTTTCACATGTATCCATTCTCCTGTCGTCTAGTAATTGAATAAAGCTGTTTTCCTTGTTTTCTTGTTTCTTTCTTTTCTCTTTTTTTATGAGGATTATATTTCATTTTTGATATGCTTTTCATTGTTTTTTATGAAACGGAGTGCATTATTTTGGATTCTATGTTTAATTCATTCATGTAAAGATTTCTTAAAATCTCTATGATACAATGTAAATTCTAACTGATATCTAAATATTTCTAAAAACTTACATTAAAATATGTATCATTGAAAGTTAAAATCTGATCAATATTATATCCTCAATATTAATATTATAGTTGTTTTGAGAGCAAAATACGAGTTGTAAATAGTGTCAGGAGTGTTATGGAGATTTCATATTAAATTCAGAAAGTTATTGCACTTTTCTACTGTTATCGTTTTATCTATAGTTTTCAAAAAATCTACTATAAATTCCTTTCTATTTCACTTCATGAAAATATTAAATACTTTCTAAAATATGAAGAAAATATTGCAATTGTAAAAGGTTTCATCATTCATCGAATAAAATTTGTCTAATTTATCCACGCATAATAAATTGAATATCCAATTCGGTGGAAATCATTTTCAGCAAATGTAATCTGAATATTGTATTTAGTGTCTTTCTATGTGTTCATGCCGTTTCAAAAAATGTCATTATATAAATTCGTGGTGTGCTTATGGTAAAATATCGGTATGGATACATTTTTTTTCTGAATGAAACGAAGATATACAATTGAATTAACCGAATTAAAGTTTATTCATAGATTTTACAAGAACCTTAATATTCTTCAAGAAATAATTTTTTAGTGCCTGCTTTCACTACTTGGCAATAACGAATTCCTAAATGTGAATGAGGCGGAGCTCATGAACATATAAAACGAGTCAGTTGGAGATATTTGTATAATTAGTCAACCCTGTGACGTCAAAATACACAATCGCAATCCGTATATTCTTTCACCCAGCAACGTACACACAACTGTGGGATAACCGAAGTGTGGGGCAAGGTATATTCCGGAATAAGGCGGAATTCTTACTCAGCTAGAACGTGAGATAGACCAACATGCCTATTTGCGGCGTTTTCCCATTTCAGGTATCTCTCCCGTTGCACCGCTTCATTTGCGACAAGTTCTAAGCCCCCAATTAGTCTCCCAGTATTTGTGCTAGTGTAGTGTTTGTAAGTGTAAGTGTGTTTAAGTAAGAGGTGATAAGACAAGGAAGAGGAAAAAACTCTCGCGCACTCCGAAAGTATCAGTTCAAGGCAGTGAATTATTAATATCTGTAGTTAAGTGTTCATCTATTTTATACAATACTCTTTATAATATTTTTAATGCAGCATATATCCTCGTAAAAATTAATTTTATGGCAATTTGTAGTATGTTTGTTAAGGCACTGTTCCGGCATTCGCCTCCGATGTTGATAGGAGAAATCATGTAAAACTGATCAGCTGTTAGAATTCTCTTCCTAGCTGAATCTCGCCACCTGAATCCGAGACTTGAACCCTAGAGTCGCCCGATCAACGAAGCAGCAGAGGCAACGGTGGCGTCTCTAAGAGCAGGTGTAGATCACCATCAGGTACCCTCTTGCTGAACATGGATTTCGCGTTTCGCATCACCGTAATGAAGGCGTGCCTTCATCTGCGAGAAACGCGGTTGGTCGCCGAGTGCACCCATCGCCCAACCTTGCCCTCGCCCTCCCGCCCCCGCTCTGTCCCTGCGCCACCTACGTGCCGCCCCACCCCCTTCCCACACACACACAGAATTTTGGGCAAATTAACATTCAAAGTCCCCCCCGAAATTTCACCCGGCTTGGTGATCTTTGAAATCTCCTTAGGATTTTCGCCCCTTTGCTGGCCAGCCTTGTTCCCTAAACTCTGCCCCTCTCCTGCGCCGCTGAAGTACCCGCCCGCCCTGTCCACCTCCACACCGCTCCGGCCCTGGACCTGCCCCCGCTTCCGTCCCCAGCGCCCCTTCGTCCTTCAGCGCGGACGACGCGCTCCGCGAGCAACCCCTCGGGAGAAACCCCCTCCGGCGGCGCAGAGGGCTCTTTCCAGAGACTGATTCGGCCGGTTCTCCCGGCACAACTCCGGAAAGAGGTGCACGAGCAAACGTAGGAATAAGAAAAGTTACGGGGGGGCCACAGGATGAATAGAAAGTTTACATATAAGCCACAGATGAATTAAGAAAGTTGCATCAGCAAAGAGTGATTAGAAAGTTTGCGTGAGCAAAGAGTGAATTAGAAAGTTGCATGAGCAAAGAGTGAATTAGAAAAGTTGTTACATGGCACAATGGAATTAGAAAGTTACCATATGGCACAGATGAATTAGGAAGTTGCATAGCAGCAGATGAATTAGAAAAGTTGCAATCAGCAAAGAAGTGATTTTAGGAAAGTAGCGTGGAGCAAAGAGTGGATTTAAAAGTTGTATGAGCAAAGAGTGAATTACGAAAGTTGGCACGAGGCAAAGAGTGATTTTAAAAAGTGTGTATGAAGCAAAGAGGGATTAAAAAGTTACTTGGCCAACCGATAATTAAGAAACTTACATGGGCACTGATGAATTAGAAAGTTGCATTCAGCAAGGTAAACAGGTACTTTGCGTGAGACAAAGACGTGAATTAGAAGTCGTATGAGCAAAGAGTGAATTAGACAGTTGCGTGAGACAAAGAATGAAATAACAGTGGCTGTTTCCATAGTACCTTTTAATTCTCAGAAGTTCAAACTTGAGGATCGTTCAGTTATTTGTATACCTTCAATATACCTAAAGCACTTCACCACATAAATACTATTCTCCGGGCTTTGGAGAAACATTACCAAATATAAAATTTATATAAAATATGCGAATTAAACTTCAGTGTTTCGTTTTCTAAATATCAAAATATATTTCGAATAAAATTTTGTAAGAATATTAATTGGATGAAAGATTCATTATTGGTTCTAGCTATTATGTTTTACTGTTTTTTCTTTGGTGTGTTAGGTTTTTATTAAATCGTGTATGATTTTCTCTTGTTTGGAACACTATTCTTCATTTTCACCTTCAATTTCTCATTTGGTAATACCTGCTGTATTGTGACTCTGGGTCCTTGTGGGTTAATAAAAATAATATCTAAATAAACCTAATTAGTGGACACGTAAAAAAAGATCATCTATTCATTTTTCCCTCCAACTGTTCATAGAATATGACTTGCTGGCCTCGCATGGCCGAAGTCCGCTAAGGCTCCAAGGGCCGTGGCTGCCATGGCCTTGGAGGGTCGGGCTTCAACGAACGCCGTCGGCGTGAAATGTCTGGTGTACCCCGTATGCCCGTGTTCGCTCTACCGTTATCCAAAGTTACAGTGGTCGCTATATGACTAGCAGTGAAAAGGCTACTTTAAATAAGTTAAAAAGTTTTTAAAAAAATATTCTTCCGCGTCTCTTCCTTGCTTCGGTTGAGACGCCCCTCAGAAAGACGCGCTAGAGCGCGACAAAATGATGAAGAAATCAACCACACTGAGCAGAGCATGGGGTCCCGGGATGAACTTGGTTCGTTTCCAGCCAGCTGGCTGTTGTTGGTGTGTGAGTCTCTTCATTAACTTGGCTACAAGTGTATTTTGCAGGGCCGCAAACATTTCCCGTCAAACACGGATGATTGTGTGGAATTCTCTTTCACTCTCTCTCTCTCTCTTTTTGAATATGAACGGTTTGGTGTCATGAAGAAGTAACCGCAAATTGCCGCATAGCCCAGCAAATGCGATAAATTAGAAGCATGGCTGGGCCGAATGTCCGTTTCCGGGCATTCTCAAATGCTGTGCACTCGTAATTGCTATAGGCACTCTGCGCGATAAGTTCAAGGGCACTGTTTCATTCCAGCGTCATCACAATAATGCACTCGAACAATGACAATAAGAGTATAGCACCCTACTACGTGATCATGGTATTATATAAATTAAATATATATAATTAAAACTCCATACATAAAGTTAATTAGTTAAATGGAATGGATCACAAAATAGTTGCGTATTAAAAACCTGGAAGGAGAAATGTTTAATATAAGTAAAATTTTGCTTACCACTAAAAGTTTGCGAGTTGTGTTTAAATGCATTAATATTACTATTCTGCATATCTGATCATTACTACTTATGTTATAATATTTTTTTTCTTTCCATTTCTATATGCCTATTGATGTTTAGATCCCAGTACATTAGGTACTTAGAACCGTGTTGGATATGTACATGTGTTGTTGTAAGTTTGATGTATTGGGAAAAGAGGTGCCAATTTGTATGAAAAAATTAGCAAATATTGTTAAGATTCGTAAGTACTTCGATTGTACACTAGAAAGAGAATAATTAGTCTTCCCATGGAAAAAACAATATAAATTGGTAACGTGTAACCAATTTTTTTTTGAAACGCGTACTACATGCAAATGGTGAATAATTGAAATATTAATCACACCTTAAAATATATTCTTGAATTACGTTCCCATATATATTCCGAAGAATAATTTTCAAAAATCAGATCGATACTGAACTTTTTCTTAAAAAAAGAGAAACTTTCTAAAAAGAGCTAAAATATCTTTTGGAAATTTACCAAATATACTTGATCAAACATCCTTATGTATCCTTGTGTTTTACAATTTACAGGACGGTATATCTAATGTTGCTATAGAGAATACGTGGCAAGATGTTGCCTCCAATAATAATTTTACCACTCCCCATATGAATTTCTCATTTTTCCTTTAAAAGTTCTCTTCTTATTCATAGTAAGTACCTTTATCAAAGCCGCCAAAAGAATGCTTCAGTTCATTCTTTCGCCATACCATCAACCTTAACAAAGATATACAATCGATCTCTATTGTAACAAGAAATTATTGTTGGCGTCAAATATTTCAGGATCCGGGGAAGTTAATCGGAATAAAACGGACAATTCTCTCAATCTTTTGTTACCTAAAAGCTCCGGTTAAATTTTACTTCGTAATTGGCGTCAGTACTAAATAGATATTTTCTTTAAGCCTCTGGGGATTTTTTAGACATTTTTAAATAAGTTATATTGTTTTACAGATCGCAAGGCGTATTCGCATTCTGAAAAACATTTAAGAATATTACTTGATTTTACAGAAATTGTAGTATTTTTTTTTGATTAATCCTCCAGAAATTTAGGGAATTGATGAAAATTATCGAGCATACCAAATTCAACTAAAGTAAAATAACTTAATAATATTATTAAATGGCTGAAATATCAATGTTCTTAAGAGTTCTAGTCAATTAGGGTTTTTTTAAGATAAAAATATTTTAAATCATTTATCTTTTTATTGAATGATGTAACTTTTCCTTGAGCAAAATGTTTTTCCCAAATAGTGGTCCCCATCCTATGCAAGTACATTCGGAAAATGATGTACCACATTATTTCACTGCCGCTGAACATTTTAAGATTGATATTGTTGGCACTTATTTATTAACTTAAAGTAAAAAGAAAAACATAATTATTTAAAAAGCAAAGTTGAATCAGATTTTACCAGGTTTTATTTCCTCTAAATTGAAATTATATCACGTTCCAAAATGAAATGTGAAGTAGAAATTATAATCTTACTTCATTCGAAAAGTTAGATACCCGTTCATCGAAATCTGTACCCCGCCCGATCCGTTAAAGTTGATATCTAAAGCAAATACAAGATATAACCTTGTTGCATATTTGGTCTTTTGAAGCTTCTAGTGTTTCTTCAGTGAAGCTCTTATGTTGTTTTTTTTTCAAATATGGAAGTTTCGACTTCATGTAATTCTGTAATGGTTGTATTTCAAAGAAAATATCTTACGTTTTATAAATTTCCATTTTCATATACTTCATACTCATTTCCATTTCATACATTTCTTTTTCCTGTTGATTATCACTGTTATTGAAAATACAAGTTTGCTTTTTTCGTCCTGCGTCCCGACTTAATTGCATTTGATCCCGGTGCGACGTGGAATCCAAACTAATTCAATTATACATTTTTTTATATTATCTGGGATTATTTTTGCATCCACCTCCTCCATAATTGAATTAGAAAATTATTTTTTGGGGTATTAACAAGGCCATGAGAACAAGATTTAGACTTGTATTGGATTTGTCTTTCTTCTATTTTCCTATAAAATAATTTGGGTAAGCGTCTTAACAATAGCTTTTGGCTTCACCATAAAAAATACAGAATCTAGTTTTGATCTAAATCTATATGACTTCATCAATCAGTAACTAATACATTATAAGTGTTTTCATCCCACACCACTGGAGTTCAATACAATAAGTTTTGTAAATGTTATATTTGTTATTGATGCCTTGAAAAATATTTCTATAAAATAATTGAAATGTGTCATCTCTCCATATTCCTAACTAATTCGCCATGCTAAATTGGTAATTGTAAAATATTTTTTTCTTGAATTATTATTAGTAGTAGTATTAATTAATATTATTATTATTGAAGTAGGGGAATAATCAGTTTCAATGTATTTTCATTTTTCTCCTCCTATCAAAAATCCACTTTTTCCACAGTGTTTATTTCCCTTTGCAGTGTCTTTTTTTTAATTATTTTCTCCTTCCTAAATAAAAGAATCTATATTCTTTCTAAGTCCATTTTTGTCTATTTTTCCATTACTTTATGATGTAAGTAATTGCTAATGACAAAATTTTCGCTCCCGCGCTCCCCGCCAAGGTATGCGGACGTATTTTAAAGGGCGTCACAATCTCGGACTGCATCGTTTATGAAGTATGATGGCCAGCGCTAGTGACAGGTAACCGAGTGAAGAGTCAGAAACTTAATTGTTCTCCCGTCGCGATGAAATGAGTTCCTCGCTTGGGATTCTGTCAACGAGAAACGCAAATTTGCATGGAACAGGCTATTAATCTTTGTAGCGGATGGGAACGGAGGCAGGCGTATGATAAATGTTACTGAAGCAGAATGAATATAAGAAAGGTGATTGATCGTAACAATTATGTCTCCTCTTCTTTTCCTTCGCTCTTTCGTACACTTACTCACAGGACAAAAATTATGAGCTGTAAACAACTTTTTATCTAGATTTAACGTGAAACTAAACAGGAAAGAAGGATAGTCCCTACGCGGCGAAAAATGATATTGTGTATCTTTTGTGAATGTGAGATATCAAAAGAGAGATTAACATAAAACTCACAGTTGAAGGTATTTCGCGTAAAGCAAAAAAGCCTTATAAACATGATATAGACGAATTATCATTAAAATCTTGGTGAACTATCAAAAATTGCAAACCGTAAAAACTGCTATTTTAGATTAATGTAAATTTTTTGCTGAACCGGTTGTTCTTTTAAGTGAATTCATAAGATATAATTTTAAAATTATAATTTTTCCGTATATTACAAACACTACGAGAGAGTTATTGCTCTTTAACGCCTTTAGTTTGCTAAAAAAACACAACTACAGCATATTTTTTTTCTAGAAACTTGAGTTATTTTTAAATTATACCTATACTGTAATGAACGTGAACATCAGAGTGAAAAAGCCCAAGAATGTGCTTGTGCGTAACGACACAGAACCTGAATTGTTGAGCATGAAAGGGGCGAAAGGATTCCAAACCATGTGCAATCGACACGCGCTGAGAGGGAAGTAATCGCCATGAAGAAGCATAAGCATACCAGAGAAGAATTGAACAACGCACCAAATCACCTCTCACAAGCCTTCTAGATAACAGGAAGCATGTGTATAGCACTGAGGAGAGAGATATTTTAGAAATTCTGCCATCTGATTTTTGTAAATGAAATTGTTCAATGTCATAAAAACGTTACGCCGGAAATGGTATCTGTTGGACACAATTTGCTATTGTTCGATAGGAACAAGTTGTAAATTAATGCAGAAAAAAAATAAAAAAAAACATTGTGCATCGACTAAACTAATTCTCGAAAGTATGTGTTTGAGGAGAACCGGAAGACAGCAATATACATTATAGAGAGGTATTTAAAAAAAAAAATTCCCATTACGCGGCTAAGAAAATATTTGGTTTAACAAAATAATTGTATTAAGATATATTTTATTTTGACTTTAAATTTCCAATGTTCTTCTATAGAGAGGGAGATATGTACACTTAGAACGTTTGAATTTTAACAATAAATTTTTCACCTAGGGAAACAAAAACCCAATTTTTTCTTTAAAAAAAGCCATCGTTTTTTGAAAGTAACTTATGAGAAATTGTTGGTAGTTCTCCGGCGTGGCGAGTATTTGCGAAGTAAAACTACATAATGTTAATAAGCAAATGAGAGTAAAAGGGTTTAAAAATAGAGTGGTTGTCTATGATTGATAAAATTTCCGACTTGCAGTTTCTTCCGATTACACGCAGTGTAATTTACTTCGCACATATTTTTTATTTGTAAAATGAAAATGTTGTAGTGCCAAACTATCATAAAACAAAATCTAATAAATATAATCACTTCAAAACGTTTATTCATGTTCGTTGCAATTGTTATTTGCGTGCAATTCATCACGGCTAATCATTTATATGCAACTATTTTGTGATATATTTTACATTGTGCAACCCACCTGTGGCAGCTGGATTTAGACTAAGCTTTCGGTGTATCTGGCTGCAGCTTAGATGGCAGGGGCATTCAGCTGATTCTCTGCAGTACGTCTGACCGAGGTCTTAGTGTTCCACTTCCGAGGGTATCAGGATTTCTCGACGTTAGCCTAGATAGTTTAGGTCGAATTCAGCCGTCTCTGCCACGCATAGTGGGAAGGGTGTACGAGGCCGCGCGGTGAGCAGTGCCGACACTGCATAAGTCCCGCACCGGTCCTCCGGCGGCATGTGTGGATGTAATGCGGTGTTTAGTGTAGTGTGTGTAAACGCCAGTGAGGGTAGGGCAAGGTGAGAGGAAGGAAAGATGCGCGCGCGACCATGGCCATTTTGCGCTAGGTTACTGCTTCGTGGTGTTTGCTTGGTGTTGATCGGAGAAACCACGAAATCAGAACAGCCGGCCACTAGAAATTCTCCTCTAGACAGCGAGTAAATTCCGAATCTAACATTCCTAGCTAGTCTCCCGAAAATTCCTGCCGTCAGACATGGAACCTAGAGCTCCAGTCAGAGCATCTGGCATTGGACATCAGTTGATGGTCTGACGATACTCTGAGTTTGTTGGGTTTAATTTTATTTACATACATCTTTGGTGTACTCTTCAGCTATTAGAAACGTATTGGCCAATTTTAATATTGTTAAAGTAAAATTCCTTTCATTTGAATAACCGCAAATCCAATTTTTGTCAAATCAATTCTCTGCTCCCCTCTTCCAGTCTGGGCGGCGTCATTGTTTGCACTGGTGGGTGGCATCTGCAAGCGCCGACAGCGGCCGCTCTGCGACGACGAGAGAGCTATACGCTCTGGGCGAGGCGCGGGCCGTAGAGGCAGTTGCCATCCGGGTGCTAGCGGCCGGGACACTTCCGTTCCATGTTGGCAATTCCGCGACGCGATTTCGACTATCAGCTCGCTTTCTGAGCTCCAGGAATGCCTCTCGCGATCCTTTGTTGACCATTAGTTGAATAAGAATTAAAATCAGCAACGAAACACTGGTACCGTTATTACTTTTGTGAGCTGTCGTGTGGGTAGAAAGTATTGGGTTCAGAGAAACGTGCTAGCATAATTTGATTAAATTAGTCCTGGCCAGTCGAAATAAACGATAATTTCTTTGCCATTAGCGGAAATAAGAAGTCTGAAGAAACAGTGCGCAGAACATGTATCAAAAAATTTGGTGGGACATTTGTAGCTCTTATTTTGTGCGGCTAATGGAGGAGGATTGTGGGTTAAATTTTGTACCGTATATCTCCATATTAAATGGTTGCCTCCGTTGGCGGATATATCACACTATATTGGAGCAAAACGTTTCTGTTGTCAATATTGCTCGCTTCTATCCATATATTTGGAAAATTTGTACAAATATCTCGAGGTCATAAATTGCGGTGAATATATCGAGATGATGTTCGCTGCCTTTCAGCACTGAGATTCCCGGGTTCGATTGCTCGAAGAATACCCGCTAGAACTCCTATGAATTTGTTACGCAAAACGAGTTTGCCTGTTTCACAGGGGCTAGTCCAACCTATTATCGCTGTGAATGCGTTCTACAACCTTACCCTAGAACTAAAATACGTCTACTTGTAGAATGGCCCTCAAACCATCCTTGACAATACAGGCCGGAGAGTACATTGCCAGAATTAAAAATCTGTGCAGATACTGACACAAGAATAAAGTGGTGTGAAGCAAAACTAGGATTTATATCACAAAAGTTCCTAATATTCAACCAAATATTTTTTCCAAGTGGTTTCATTCCTTTCATAAAATTTCTTCTTCCCTGAAAATCGTTAATTTTAATTTTATAATTAAAAAATTATAATATGGATATTAAATATTCTCACTTCAAGTCATTATAAAACCATCTTCAATATAGAAATGCTGAATTATTTGGGTAACATTGGGGCGTTATAGAATGTGGGTTTTTATTTCTATCTCTAAGTACTTTCATAATGGGCTATAGAAATACTCGTAACATGAACTGTACGGAGTCAATGAAATGGGTAGTTTAATTGGAGAGGCTAAAATTAAAGGATTCCTAACATCATGTAAAACTCTAATCAGGTTAAACCTGCAGAACGTACAGTACAAGAGTAAATAAAGAACTTTTTTTTTATTTTGTCTTATTTTTCAAAGTTCTAAAATAAATTTCGGTTCTGCCATTGAAATTTACCATTGGCGTAAAGTCTGTTTTTGACTGTCCCATAGAATAACCCATAGCGAGAGTAAAACACTACCCAAAGTTAATAGAAATATTTCGATCATATATGTATAACGTTTCCATTTCAAATCTTATATACAGCCACTTAGCATGTGTAAATATGCTAGTTTATGCTATCACGAACAAATAAACGTATCCTACTTGTAATAAGCAAAAGAGGCAAGCTCATTGTGAAGTGAAAATAAAACAGGGAAATAGATAAAACGTGGAGCTTGCGAAAGCCACATTACAACGTGGCAACCTGAAATACTACACCTTGAAGTGAACTAATTACAGCCGAACGGACAGTCAATGTGCTTCTAAGGGCCTATCGATCATCGAATCGCAACAGGTCCCCCCCCTGCCACCGCCAACAAGACGTTCGGAAGGCCCCCGATTATTGCTGCGCCAAACGTCAGGGTTACATGCAAACCAAGCGGCCTCTGAACGAAAGGCCCCCGGAACCCGTCAGGTGCGGGCCCCTGTTTGCGCAGAAATTTATTACTGCGCCGACATGCGAGGAACCACGTAAAGAGAAAGGGGCTTGATGCTTCTGAAATCCGTGATCCGCTCGCCATTCAGCGGCCCGCACAATGGCCTTTCTCCGGGCCGTCCGCCGCGGGCGACGCACGGCTTTATATCGGAAAGACAAGTAACGAGCGACGGCTCTGCGCCACGAACAATCCGCGCCCCCGCCTCTCCCCGTTCGCGCCTCCCGCGCCAGCATCGCCCCTGTTCCGCCCCTCCCCGCGCTTGCGCACCGCAACCGCCAAAAGCCCAGCCCTCGCACGCCGAACCTCTGCGCCCCGCGTCGCTCCGGGTCCCTTCGACGGGCCGACCCCCTTGCCCGCCCAGCCCAATACTCTCTGCTCCCACTCCGCCCACCGGGCCTCAACCCCGCCCCGCCCTTCTAGCATGCCCCGCCGCAATCCCCTCCATCCCGATCCTTCGCCCTTTTCCTCGCCAGCCCCGCCCCTGCACCGTTCCGCCCTCGCCCCGCTTAACCGTGCCATCCACTCCGCCTCGGCCCACCAATCGCCCCGCCCATCCCCACCCTATTCCTCTCCTGAACCCTACCCACTTCACCATGGTGCTGGCTGAAGCCAACCCTACCCCGCCTCTTCTCTGTCTCTCGTCCACCGCCGCTCCCCTCACAACTCCCTTTTGCTCTCCGTTCCGCACCACCCCACCCCGAGCCTGTTCCGCTCGCCTCACTACCCGCCTCCCCGCAGCGGTCGCCTTCGCGGCTGCCCGAGGTAATGAAAAAATTGTTCCTCAGGCCGCGCCCATCCTCCCCACCCGCCCCGCCCCAACCGTCGCTTCCCCTCGCCCTCGCTGCGCACCCTGGCCGCGCCACCATCCCCCGCCGCGCTATGCCTGCGCCCCAGCGCCACCGCGTTCGGTTATTCACCTGTGTGTATCTCTGTCGAAGGCGCCTTCCCACCCATCACGCCTCACTTCAACCCTCCACAGACAACGTCATTCTCCTCCGCCCCACTGACTATGCCACTTCCCCACCTAAAACGCCGCGCATGCGATTAACCCACCAATTCACAATCCTTCCCATCAAAGCTTTAAATCACCAGCGACACCATTTCACCACACCTACCCCTTTTCGAGGTTACCCCGGGTTCCACTACCCCTTCCCTCACCTCCACTTCCCACCCATCCCTCACTCACACAAACTCATACCCAACGTATACCCACCTTACCCACTTTCAACTCATTATTACAGCGACATCTGAATCGCTTATGCTTTCACCAATCCTCCCTCCAAACTTTACAACAGCGTCACTCTTTCAGACCAGACGATCAAGCGCACAACCGTCACCCCGCTACCACACCTCTGCGCTATACCGAGTCTCACTGCAAAAACCGAATACTCAGCGACTCAGTCCATCCTAAATCTACCAACTCTCAAATGTGACGCATCACAACGCGATCGCATACTCTGTTCACACAACACGCGCCCCGCATTTCCCTGACACTAGTTCAGCCTCTTTATCACACTCTACATGAGCATCACCTCGCCACCGATGCAATTCCTCATCGCATCACCCCGGCACGCAATCATCTCTTACAATCTGTCTCTAATTCACCCCACCACTGCTTCACCGCGCATTCGGTTCACTTGGCCACCCGCTTCACTCTGCCACCATTTCACAGCGCCACCACTTCACACCGCCACCGCTTTCACCGGTCGAAAACCGCCACCCTTCACACCACTACCGCTTCACTCTGTTACCGCTTCACTCAGTCCACCCCTCTACTCAACTACCTTTTTCACTCCGCCGCCGTTTCACTCAGGCACCTCTTCATCACCTCACCGCTTCACACCGCCACCGCTTCACATCACCACTTCAACAATTTACAGAGTCATCCCACTACCACGTCATTACCCACAACCCGTCATATCATCCTATACTTTATCATCCCTTTTAAAATGACGTTTCAACGCGAAACATACTGCCAGTCAACCTCCTCGTATATCTCCATCATATTGCTGAAGTCAACAGCATTGATTGAACTTGCACCCTTCTATCTCTCTTCCGTCATTAACGTCGCATTTCTTAATTACACTAACATATCCTCATAACCCGTTACCACCTCGCTTCATCGAACATTCTAGCAGCCCTCTTTATCCGTCCCCGCCACCCTCGTGAGTGTATCACATCTTCCGTATCCACCGCCCATTGCCCTCCTCCCGCGCGCGGATCGCCCTGCCCCCCGCGCGCGCCGCCCAGGGCGCGCTTTGTGGCGAAAACAATGGCAGCGCCGTGGTGCGAAGGCCTCCCGCCGCCTCCCGCGCGCCCTCCGAGAAAGCGCGGAGAAGGGGTTAGGAGGGGTGGGGACGGCGGGTGGGGTTGGCTGCGGCGGGGCGGCGCGGGGCGGCGCGGGGGCGGCGGCGGGGGCGGCGCGGGGGGCGGCGCGGGGGCGGCGCGGGGGCGGCGCGGGGCGGCATGGGGCGCGGGTGGCGCGGGGGCGCAATGCGGCAGTAGGAAGCGGATACGGGA
>BOPP01000156.1:1075988-1098628 GCA_017312745.1 Gryllus bimaculatus
GCGCCCCGCCTCTCCCCGCTTCGCGCTCCCCCCGCCAGCATGCGCCCCTGTTCGGCCCCTCCCCGCGCTTCGCATCGCACACCGCCAAAGCCCAGCCCTCCACGCCAACCTCTGCGCCCCGGCGTCGCTCCGTCCCTTCGACGGGGCCGACCCCCGTTGCCCCGCCCAGCCCAATACTCTCTGCTCCACTCCGCCCACCGGGCCTCAACCCCGCCCCGCCCTATCCTAGCATCGCCCCGCCCGCAATCCCCTCCATCCCGAATCCTTCGCCTTCCCTCGCCAGCCCCGCCCCTCACCGTTCCGCTCGCCCCGCTTAACCGTGCCATCCACTCCGCTCGGCCACCAATCGGCCCCGCGCCATCCCCACCCTTCCTCTTCCTGAACCCTACCCACTTCACCATGTGCTTGCTGAGCCAACCCTACCCCGCGCTCTTCTCTGTCTCTCTCCACCTCCGCTCCCCTGCCACTCCACTTTTGACTCTCC
Source organism: Gryllus bimaculatus (assembly GCA_017312745.1). Classification (NCBI taxonomy): domain Eukaryota; kingdom Metazoa; phylum Arthropoda; class Insecta; order Orthoptera; family Gryllidae; genus Gryllus; species Gryllus bimaculatus. Next base: position 1,076,473 of record BOPP01000156.1, read on the forward strand.
GTTCCGCACCACCCCACCCCGAGCCTGTTCCGCTCGCCTCACTACCGCTCCCGCAGCGGTCGCCTTCGCGGCTCGCGAGGTAATGAAAAATTGTTTCCTCAGGCCGCGCCCATCCTCCCACCGCGCCCGCCCCAACCTCGCTTCCCCTCGCCCTCGCTGCGCACCCTGCCAGCGCCACCGATCCCCCCGCCCCGCCTATGCCTGCGCCCCACGCCACCGGTTCGGTTATTCACCTGTGTGTTCCGCTCGTAAGGCGCCTTCCCACCCATCACGCCTCACTTCAACCCTCCAACAGACAACCTCATTCTCCTCCGCCCGCACTGTACTTGCCACTTTCCCACCTAAACGCCCGCATGCCGAGATTACCCACCAATTCACAAATCCTTCCCATCAAAGGCTTTTAAATTCACCAGCGACACCCATTTCAACCACACCTACCCCTTTTCGAGTTACCCCGAGGGTTCCACTACCCTCCCTCACCTTCCACTTCCCACCCATCCCTCATCACACAACTCATACCAACGTATACCCACCTTACCCCACTTTCAACTCATTATTACAGCAGACATCTGAATCGCGTTATGCTTCACCAATCCTCCCTCCACTTTACAACAGCGTCACTCTTTCAGACCAGACGTATCACAGCGGCAACAACGCTCACCCCCGCTACCACACTCTGCGCTATCCGAGTCTCTGCAAAAACCAGAATACTCAGCGACTCAGTCATCCTAAATCTACCAACTCCAATGTGACGCATCACAACGCGATCGCATACTCTGTTCACACAACACAGCCGCCCGCATTTCCCTGACACTAGTTCAGCCTCTTTATCACTCTCTACCATGCAAAGCGTCCACCTCGCCATCCGATGCAATCCTCATCGCATCACCCCGCACGCAATCATCTCTTACAATCTGTCTCTAATTCACCCCACCACCTTTCACCGCGCATTCGGTTCACTTGGCCACCCGCTCACTCTGCCACCATTTCACAGCGCCACCACTTCACACCGCCACCGCTTTCACCGGTCGAAAACCGCCACCTTCACACCACTACCGCTTCACTCTGTTACCGCTTCACTCAGTCACCCCCTCACTCAACTACCTTTTTCACTCCGCCGCCGTTTCACTCAGGCACCTCTTCATCCCCTCACCGCTTCACACCGCCACCGCTTCACATCACCACTTCAACAATTTACAGAGTCATCCCACTATCCACGTCATTACCCACAACCCGTCATATCATCCTATACTTTATCATCCCTTTTAAAATGACGTTTCAACCGAAACATACTGCCAGTCAACCTCCTCGTATACTCCATCATATTGCTGAAGTCAACAACATTGATTGACTTGCACCCTTCTACTCTCTTCCGTCATTAACGTCGCATTTCTTAATTACACTAACATATCCTCATAACCCGTTACCACCTCGCTTCATCGAACATTCTAGCAGCCCTCTATTATCCGTCCCCGCCCCCTCGTGAGTGTATCCATCTTCCGTATCCACCGCCCATTGCCCTCCTCCCCCGCGCCGATCGCCCTGCCCCCGCGCGCCGCCGCCCAGGGCGCGCTTTGTGGCGAAACAATGGCAGCGCCGTGGAGCGAAGGCCTCCCGCCGCCTCCCGCGCCCCTCCGAGAAAGCGCGAGAAGGGTTTGGGCGGGGTGGAGGGTGGTGCGGGGCGCGCGCGGGGCGGCGCGGGGCGGCGCGGGGGCGGCGGGGCCGGGAGGGCGGCGCGAGGCGGGCGGCGCGGGGGCGCGCGAGGCGCGCGCGAGGTTTGGGCGCAGGGACCGGCGCGGGTGGCGCGGAGGGCCAATCGCGGCGTAGGAAGCGATACCGGGAAAGGGGGGCCGGGCACACGTTAGGTGGCGCAGGGACCCCAGAGCGGGGCGCGATTTCAAGAAAGTTTCGGCAAAATTGCAGGGCCCGAGCTCAGACGAGGGCGGATTGTTCGTGGCGCAGGAGCCGTCGCTCGTTACTTTCTTCCGATATAAAGCCGTGCGTCGCCCGCGGCGACGGCCCCGAGAAAGGCATTGTGCGGGCCCTGATGGCGAGGGATCACGGATTCAAGAAGCATCAAAGCCCCCTTCTCTTACGTGGTGTCTCGCATGCGGCGCAGTAATAAATTCCTGCGAACAAACAGGGCCCCACCTGACGTCGCTTCGCAGGCCGCTGGTTTGCATGTGACCCGACGTGCGCGCAATAATTCGGGGGCCTCCGAACGTCTTGTTGGCGGTGGCAGGGGGGGGACCTTTGCGATTGATTGATCGATTAGGCCTTAGAAGCACATTGATGTCCGTTCGGCTGTAATTAGTCACTTCAAGGTTTAGTTTCAGGTTGCACGTTGTAATTTGCTCTTGCAGCTCAGTTTTATCTTTTCCCTGTTTTTATTTCACTTCATCATGAGCTTGCCTCTTTTGTGTATTACAAGTAGGATACGTTATTTGTCGTGATAGCATAAACTAGAATATTTACATCATGCTAAGTGGCTGATAATAAGAATTGAAATGGAACACGTTATACATATCTGATCGAAATATTCTATTAACTTTGTAGGTTTTACTCTCGCTATGGTTATTCTATGGACAGTCAAAAACAGACTTTACGCCAATGGGTAATTTCAATGGCAGAACCGAAATTTATTTAGAACTTTGAAAATAAGACAAAAAATAAAAAAAGTTCTTTATTTACTCTTGTACTGTACGTTCTGCAGGTTTAACCTGATTAGAGTTTACATGATGTTAGGAATCCTTTAATTTAGCCTTCTCCAATTACTACCCATTTTCATTGACTCCGTACAGTTCATGTAACGAGTATTTCTAGTAGGCCCCATTATGAAAGTACTTAGGATAAAATAAAAACAATTCTATTAACGCCCAATGCTTACCCCAAATAATGTCAGCATTTCTATATTGAAGATGTTTATAATGACTTTGAAGTGAGAATATTTAATATCCATATTTATAATTTATTTAATTATAATTCAAAATTCACGACTTTTCATGAAGAAAAAAATTATGAACACAATGAAACCAGTTGGAAATAAATATTTGGTGGAATATTAAGATTTTTGTGATATAAATCTCTAGTTTGCTCTACACCCACTTATTATCAGTATCTGCACAGATTTTCAATTTTGCAATGTAATCCTCGCCTTATTTCAAAGATAGTTGAGGCCGTCTACAAGTAGACGTATTTTAGTTCTGGGTAAGGCTTAAGTCGCTTCCCAGGGATTGGACTAACCCCTGTGAAACAGGGAAACTCGTTTTGTCGTAACAAATTTCATAGGAGGTTCTACGGGTATTCTTCGAGAATCGAACCCGGAATCTCAGTGGTGAAAGGCAAGCGAACAATCATCTCGATATATCACGCAATTTACTGACCCCGAGATATTTTACCAAATTTCCAAATATATGGATAGGAAGCGGCAATATTTGACAACAGAAACGCTCCAATCTAGTATGAAATATCCGTCAACGAACAACATAATTAATATGGGGGTACTACGGACAAAATTACTAAACCCACATCCTCCTCCATCTAGCAAAATAAGAGCTACAAATGTTACAATTTTTTTGATACATGTTCTGCGCACATTTTCTTCAGATCTTATTTCGCTAATTGGCAAAGAATTATGGTTATTTCGATGACAGGACTATTTTATCAAGTATGTAGCACGTTTCTCTGAACCAATACTTTGTACCACACGACACCATCACAAAAGTATAACAGTCACCAGTGTTCGTTGCTGTTATTAATTCATTATTCAACTAATGTCAAACAAAGAATTGGAGAAGATTTCCTGAGCTCAAGAAAGCGAGCACGGATAGTCGAAATTCGCGTCGCCCGCATTGCCAACATGGAACGGAAGTTGTCCCCGGCGCTAGCACCCGCGATGGCACTGCCTCTACCGGCGCGCCTCCGCAGAGCGTCTAGCTCTCGCGTCGTCCGCAGAGCGGCGCTGTCGGCGCTTGCAGATGCACCCACCAGTGCAACAATGACGCCGCCCAGATGGAAGAAGGGAGCAGAGAATTGATTTTACAAAATTGGATCTTGCGGTATTCAAATGAAAGCAATTTTACTTTAACAAAATAAAAATTGCGATACGTTTCTAATAGATGAAGAGGTGCATCCAAGATGTATGTAAAAAAATTAACAACAAACTTAGGAGTAACGTCAGACATCAGCTGATGAAAATGCAGTGCCTCTGACTGGGAGGTCCAAGGTTCGAGTCGTGACGGCAGGATTTTTGAGACTAGCTAAGATGTTAAATCGAATGTCAATGCAGTTCCTCTGACCGGGAGGTCCTAGGTTCGAGTCCTGACGGCAGGATTTTCGAGACTAGCTAGGATGTTAGATCGAATTCAGTCGCTGCCTAGAGGAGAATTCTAGAGGCCGACTCTTCTGATTCGTGGTTTCTCCGATCAACACCAAGCAAATGCCGGAGCAGTACCCTAGCAAAATGGCCATGGACCTCGCGCGATCTTTCCTTCCTCTTCCTTGCCCTACCATCACCTCTTACACACACTTACACTAACACGCATTACACTTCCACACATGACGCGATACCGGTCGGGAGCTTATTGCAGTGTCCACTGTCACCGTGCGGCTCGAACACCCAACCTACTATTGCGTGGCAGAGAGCGGCTGAATTCGACCTATCTAACTAACGTCGAGAATCCTGCCACCCTCGGGAGTGCAACACTAAGATCCTCGGTCAGACTTACTGCAGAGACATCAGTTAATGCCCTGGACCATCTGAGCTGCAGGCAGATACACCGAACGCTTAGTCAAAATCCAGCTGCCTCAGGTGGAGTTGCACAACGTAATCATAACACAAATAGTAGCATATAAATGACTTACACGTGATGAATTGCACGCGAAATATAACAATTTGCCAACAAACATGAATAAACGTTTTGAAGGAGTATATTATTAGATTTGTTTTATGATATTTTTGCACTATTAACATTTTTCATTTTACAAATAAAAATATGTTGCGAAGTAAATACACTGCGTGTAATCGGAAGAAACACGCAAGTCGGAAATTTCATCATCACTAGACACCCACTACTATTTTAAACCTTTCTACTATCATGGCCTATTAACATTATGTAGTTTACTCGCAAATACTCGCACGTCGGAGAACTACCAACATTCTCTTAAGTTACTTCAAAAACGTATGGCTTCAAGAAATGTGTTCTAGGTGAATATATAATCAACGTTCTAGTTGTACATATCTCCCTCTCTATAGAAGGAACATTGAAATTTAATGTAAATTAAAATATATCTATAATACAATTATTTTGTTAAAACAATATTTTCTTAGCGGTATGGGAATTTATTTTTTAATAATACTCGTATAATGTATTATTGCTGTCTCCGTTCTCCTCAAACACATACTTTCGAGAATTAGTTTAAGTCGATGCACATGTTTTTTTTTATTTTTTTTCTGCATAATTTACAACTTGTTCCTATCGAACAATAGCAAATGGTGTCCAACAGATACATTTCCGACGTGAACGTTTTTATGACATTGAAAATTTCATTTACAAAAATCAGTCATGGCAGAATTCTAATACTCTCTCTCCTCAGTCTATACACATGCTCTCATGGTTATCTAGAAGGCTTGTTGAGAGGTGATTTGGGTGGTTGTTCAATACTTCTCTGGTATGCTTTATGGCTCTTCATGGCGATTACTTCCTCCAGCGGTGTCGATGCACATGGTTTGGAATCCTTTGCCCCTTTCATGCTCAACAATCAGGTTCTGTCGTTACGCAACAATGCATTCTTGGGCTTTTCCTCTGATGTTCACTTTCATTACAGTATAGGTATTTAAAAATACTCAGTTTCGAGAAAAAAATATTGTAGTGTGTTTTTTTAGCAAACTAAAGGCGTTACAAGAGCAAATACTCTCTCGTAGTGTTTGTAATATACGGAAAATTATAATTTTAAAATTATATCTTATGAATTCACTTAAAAGACACCGTTCAGCAAAAATTTACATTAAATCTAAAATAGCAGTTTTTAACGGTTTGCAATTTTTGATAGTTCACAGATTTTAATGATAATTCGTCGTATATCATATTTATAAGTGCTTTTTGCTTTACGCGAATATACCTCAATGTGAGTTTATGTTAATCCTCTTTTGATATTCACATCACAAAGATACACAATATCATTTTCGCGCGTAGGGCTATCCTTCTTTCCTGTTAGTTCACGTTAAATCTAGATAAAAAGTTTGTTTACAGCTCATAATTTTGGTCCTGTGACGTAAGGTACGAAAGAGGAAGGAAAAGAAGAGGAGACATACTTGTTACGATCAATCACCTTTCTTATTTTCATCTGTTTCAGTAACATTTATCATACGCCTGCCTCCGTCTCCCATCCTGCTTACAAAGATTAATACCTGTTCCATGCAAATTTGCGTTTCTCGTTGACAGAATCCCAAGCGAGGAACCTCATTTCATCGACGGAGAACAATTAAGTTTCTGACTCTTCACTCGGTTACCTGTCACTAGCTGCTGCCCATCATTACTTCATAACGATGCAGTCCGAGATTGTGACGCCTTTAAATACGTCCGCATACTTGGCGGGGAGGCGGGGAGCAAAATTTTGTATTAGCAATACTTTACATCATAAAGTAATGGAAAAATAGACAAAAATGTACTTAGAAAGATAGATTCTTTTATTAGGAAAGGAGAAAATAATTAAAAAAAAGACACTGCAAAGAAATAAACACTGAAAAAAGTGATTTTGGATGAGGAAGGGAGAAAATGAAATACATTAAACTGATTATTCCCCTACTTCAATAATAATAATATTAATAATACTACTACTACTAATAATAAGAAAAAATATTTTTACAATTACCAATTTAGCATGGAATTAGTAGAATATGGAAGAGATGACACATTTCAATTATTTTATAGAAATATTTTTCAAGGCATCAATAACAAATATAAACATTACAAAACTTATTGTATTGATACTCCAGTGGTGGATGAAAACACTGTATATGTATTAGTTACTGATGATGAGTCATATAGATTTAGGATCCAAAACTAGAATTCTGTATTTAATGGTGAAGCAAAAGCTATTGTTAAGACCTTACAAATTATTTATAGAAAATAGAAGAAAGACAAATCAATACAGACTCTAAATCTTGTCTCATGGCCTTGTTAAACAAAAATAATTTCTATTCAATTATGGAGGAGGTGGATGCAAAAATAATCCAGATAATATAAAAAAGTATAATTGAATTAGTTTGGATTCCACGTCGCACCGGGATCAAATGCAATTTAAGTCGGACGCAGACGAAAAAAGCAAACTGTATTTTCAATAACAGTGATAAATTCAACAGAAAAAAGAAATGTATGAAAATGGAAATGAAGTATGAAGTATATGAAAATGGAAATTATAAAACGTAAGATATTTCTTGAAAATACACCATTACAGAATTACATGAAGTTCGAACTTCCATATTTGAAAAAAAAACAACATAAAGAAGCTTCACTAGAAGAAACACTAGAAGCTTCAAAAGACCAAATATGCAACAAGGTTAATATACTTGTATTGCTTTAGATATAAACTTTAACGGATCGGGCGGGGTACAGATTTCATGAACGGTATCTAACTTTTCGAATGAATGAAGATTATTAATTTCTACTTCACATTTCATTTTTGAACGTGATATATTTCAATTAGAGGGAAATAAAACTGTAAACATCTGATCAACTTTGCTTTAAATAATTATGTTTTCTTTTTACTTTTAAGTTATAAATAAGTGCAACAATATCATTCTTAAATGTTCAGCGCAGTGAATAATGTGGTACATCATTTTCGAATGTACTTGCATAGGATGGGACACTATTTGGGAAAACATTTGCTCAAGGAAAAGTACATCATTCAATAAAACAAGATAAATGATTTAAAATATTTTATCTTAAAAAACCCTAATTGACTTAAGAACTCTTAAGAACATTGATATTTCAGCATTAATAATATTATTAAGTTATTACTTTAGTTGAATTTGTATGCTCGATAATGTTCATCAATCCTAAATTCTGAGGATTATCAAAAAAAAATACTACAATTCTGTAAATCAAGTAATATCTTAAATGTATTTCAGATGCGAAATACGCCTGCGATACTGTAAAAAATATAACTTATTTAAAATGTCTAAAAAATCCGCCAGAGAAGCTAAAGAAATATCTATTTAGTACCTGACGCCAATTACGAAGTAAAATTTAAACCGAGCTTTTAGGTAACAAAAGATTGGAGAGAATGTCCTTTTATTCGATAACTTCCCGGATCCTGAAATATTGACGCCAACACATAATTTCTGTTACAATAGAAGATCGATTGTATATCTTTGTAAGGTTTGATGGTATGGTGAAAGAAATTGACTGAAGCATTCTTTTGGCGGCTTTTAAAAGGTACTTACTAGAATAAGAAAGAGACTTCTCAAAGGAAAATGAGGAATTCATATCGGGGAGTGTTAGAATTATTAATGGAGCAACATCATTGCCACGTATTTCTCGAATAGCCAACATTAGATATACGTCCTGTAAATTATAAAAAACAAGGCTACACAAAAATGCCTGATCAAGTAATATTTGGTAAAATTTCAAAAGATATTTTAGCTCTTTTAGAAAGTTTCTCTTTTTTTAAGAGTTCAGTATCGTTCTGATTTTATGAAAATATTCTTCGGAATTATATGGGACGTAATTCAAGAATATATTTTAAGGTGTGATTAATATTTCAATTATTCACCATTGCATGTAGTACGCGTTTCAAAAAAAATTGTTAACAAGTACCAATTCTAATATTGTTTTTTCATGGGAGACTAATTATTCTCTTTCCTAAGTGTACAATCGAAGTACTTCGAATGTACAATATTTGCTAATTTTTTCATACAAATTGGCACCTCTTTTCCAATACATCAAACTTACACAAACACATGTATATATCCAACAGGTTCTAAGTACCTAAGTACTGGATCTAACATCAAATAGGATATAGAAATGGAAAGAAAAAAAATATTATAACCATTAAGTAGTAATGATCGATATTGCAAAAGTAATATTAATGCATTAAACACACTCGCAAACTTTTAGTGGGTAACAAAATTTACTTATATTAAACATTTCTCCTTCCAGGTTTTAATACGCAACTATTTTGTGATTCCATTCCATTTAACTAATTAACTTTATGTATGGAGTTTTAATTATATATAATTTAATTTATATAATCACCATGACTCACTAGTAGGGCTATACTCTTATTGTCATTGTTCGAGTGCATTATTTTGATGACGCTGGATGAACAGTGCCCCTTGAACTTATCGAGCAGAGTGCTATAGCAATTACGAGTGCACAGCATTTGAGAATGCCCGGAACGACATTCGGCCCAGCCATGCTTCTAATTATCGCATTCTGCTGGGCTATGCGGCAATTTGCGGTTACTTCTCATGACCAAACCGTTCATTTCAAAAAGAGAGAGAGAGAGAGTGAGAGAAATTCCACAATCATCCGTGTTGACGGGAAATGTTGCGGCCTGCAAATACACTTGTAAGCAAGTTAATGAAGAGACTCACCACACCAACCAACAGCCAGCTGGCTGGAAACGAACCAAGTTCATCCCGGGACACATGCTCTGCCCTCAGTGTGGTTGATTTCTTCATCATTTTCGCCTCTAGCGCGTCTTTCTGAGGGCGGTCTACAACCGAACAAAGGAAGAGACGCGAAGTGAATATTTTTTTAAAACTTTTTAACTTATTTAAAGTAGCTTTTCCACTGCTATGGTCATATAGCGACCACTGTAACTTTGGGATAACGGTAGAGGAACACGCATACGGGTACACCAAGACATTCACGCCGACGGCGTTCGTTGAAGCCCGACCCTCCAAGCCATGGCAGCCACGGCCCTTGAGCCTTAGCGATTTCGGCCATCGAGGCCAGCAAGTCATACTTCTATGAACAGTTGGAGGGAAAAATGAATAGATGATCTTTTTTTACGTGTCCACAATTGTTTATTTAGATATTATTTTTATTAACCCACAACAGGACAGAGTCACAATTACAGCAGGTATTACAAATAGAAATTGAAGGTGAAAATGAAGAAATAGTGTTCCAAACAAGAAAATCATACACGATTAATAAAACCTAACACACCAAAGAAAAACAGTAAAGACATAATAGCTAGCAACAATAATGAATTTCATCCCAATTTAATATTTTACAAAATTTTATTCGAATATATTTTGTATTTAGAAAACGAAACACTGAAGTTTAATTCGCATATTTTATATAAATCTTTATATTTGGTAAATGTTCTCAAGAGCGGAGAATAGTATTTATGTGGTGAAGTGTTAGGTATATTGAAGTATAATAACTGACGATCCCTCAAGTTTGAACTTCGAGAATTAAAAGGTACTATGACAACAGTCCACTGTTATTTCATTCTTTGCTCACGCAACTGTCTAATTCACTCTTTGCTCATACGACTTCTAATTCACTCTTTGCTCACGCAAGTACCTAGTTTACTCTTTGCTGATGCAACTTTCTAATTCATCAGTGCCCATGTAAGTTTCTAATTCATCGTTGGCCAAGTAACTTTCTAATCCACTCTTTGCTCATACAACTTTTTAAATCACTCTTTGCTCGTGCAACTTTCTAATTCACTCTTTGCTCATACAACTTTTTAAATCACTCTTTGCTCACGCTACTTTCTAAATCACTCTTTGCTGATGCAACTTTCTAATTCATCTGTGCCTATGCAACTTCCTAATTCATCTGTGCATATGTAACTTTCTAATTCATCTGTGCCCATGCAACTTTCTAATTCACTCTTTGCTCATGCAACTTTCTAATTCACTCTTTGCTCACGCAACTTTCTAAATCACTCTTTGCTGATGCAACTTTCTAATTCATCTGTGCATATGTAACTTTCTAATTCATCTGTGCCCACGTAACTTTCTAATTCACTCTTTGCTCGTGCACCTCTTCCGAGTTGTGCCGGGAGACCGCGCGAATCAGTCTCTGAAAGAGCCTTCTGCGCCGCCGGAGGGGTTTCTCCCGAGGGGGTGCTGCGGAGCGCGTCGTCCGCGCTGAGGACGAAGAGGGCGCTGGGGACGGAGCGGGGGCAGGTCCAGGGCCCGAGCGGTGTGGAGGTGACAGGCGGCGGGTACTCAGCGGCGCAGGAGAGGGGGCAGAGTTAGGAACAAGCTGGACAGCAAAGGGCGAAATCCTAAAGGAGATTCCAAGATCAACAGCGGTGAATTCGACTGATGTATTTGCAATTTCTATCCACTCATTGGAGTCTCACAAGTAGAGAGGTGGCAGGAGGAGGTTGGACAACAAAGGAAGAAATCCGAAAGGAGCCCTGAAGATCAACAGCAGATAAGTCCAGTTATTTATTTTTTGCTATTTATATTCTCTCTTTGGATTCTAAAAAAATAGGGTTCAGATGCGTAATAGCTTTCATTTTATCAAACGATAATATAGTTTTCGACAAACATTGATTGGTCAAGGCAAACTATCAATTTACCTTCATTTGTCCATCAATCTAATCCTGTTTCATTCCTAATTGAGATGTTCTGGAAAAATGCATATTGCATGAAGCATCTCTGAATACGAAGACAAAGAAATATTAAATCTAACACAGTACAACGAACAATAGTTATTGCTTTTGGAAAATGATACTCGAAATAATAATAACAAAATTAGTAGAAGTTGCAAAGCAATCTGCAGGGGAAAAATGACCATTTATAATTAAAAGTAAATGGAAGAAAAACGTTATAAACTTTCACTAATTAAAATTTCAGAAATGAACAAGTCTGATCAGTAATTATAAAGTTTATTAAATTTTTATTACGTTTTTAATAAACTTTGTACGAATTTGCAAACCACGAATAACTTCAATTGTTAGTTTCCAAGTTTCTCATTTTAGATCTAGCATTACCAAGGAGGTTAAGTCTCTGAAAACCACCAATGTTGTTTGTTTGTTTTTTATTATTTTTCTTTAAGGAAAATAAAAATTACTGATATTGTTTATAATGAAATTTTGTAAATTTAAAAAAAATACGATGCAATGTATTACATGTGTTATATATATATATATATATATATATATATATATATATATATATATATATATAATATATATCAAGTAATTCACTTCTTCAGTGCTATAGTTGACGCGTCTTTCGCATGCATCATCCATTCACCAACTTGAAAATTTAGAAATTCGGTTTTGGAAGTTTATTTGTACGCAAAACCTGGAGAGTCTGACGCACGCAGAATCAGCGCCCTTTCATTGTGGTGGTGGTTTGGTGACTCCCACGCAACAGTGAGCGCATCGCCGTGGGTCGATTCTGTCTGGAATGCTGTCTGTGTTCAGTCTGTTCTACTTCTGTATGTGATAGTGGTGCAGGTAGAAACAGAGTGGACGGGTGGCGATTGAGTGGCTTAAAACAAAACAAAATACAAAAGAAAAGGATAGTGGGTGGAGCGATTGTGGGACAAAGGAATATTAGACAGAGACTGCTGGAGGAGGGATGACAGAGGGCAGGGGACAAAAGCAGGGAGGACGGCCGAAGGGGAATGGGACGAGAAATGTAGAAGGCAGTAGGAGCACGGAGGGCAAAGAGAAGGATAGAGGTGGCTAGGGCAGAGAGTGCAGGAGAGTGTAGGAGTTCAACTAGGGAGGGAAATAGGAGGCTCCACCCAGAAGAACAAAGGGAGGGGTTCTGATTGATTGACTTGATATAATTGATTGATTAGTGATTACGAGCACATACGACTTTTACGGCCAGTAGTTAACCCATATCACGTGCTAGTGAAGCACATTTATTTGTGCACGAGGGGGGGGGGTAGGTGAATCATGGTCCCGCGAGAGGATGGCGGACGGCACCGATCTACCGCTCGACTACTGGGCGTTTTTCAGCACACCGCAACGGATGTCTCTCACCTAGTCAGTGCACGGGAGCGGCGAGACCGGTCGAAAGAAGGGAGGAACGAAGGTGGTGAAGAGCGGAGCAGCACGAGGAGGACAAAGACGGACTAGATAGGGAGAGAATATTGGGCGAGGCAGAGCCGCGCGGGGCGGCAAGCGCCAGGGACAGGAGGAACGGCAGGGGGGGAGGGAGAATAAGGTTGCCGGTGCGGACAGCGTCGACGCGAAGCCCCCGGGGCGGCGGCGAACAAAAGCGGTAACGAGGCGAAATTGGTCAGCCCGGGAGCGCGCGAGGCCGCCGGGCGGTGACAGCGCCGGTGTGGCGGAACAGCACAGCTACGGCAGCACACGGCAGCGGGGCGGCGATCTCCCCTCCGCCCTCACGCGTTTTCTTATAGATGCCGTATCTCGCCCGGCCACCTGCATGCGGACGGCCTTTGGGAAGTTCCGCTGCTCGAGTTCTTTCCCTTTCCGCCGTATTCTTCTACTCTGATTCTGCTCTTTTTTAATGCTTCTTTTTTAGTCTACTTTTTCTTTCCTTTCTCATTTTCTTTGGGCCTTCAACCATTTCGCTTCGCTCTTTTTTCCTCTCTTTCTCTTTGTGTTATTTTGTTAAAATCCCTTATTCTACTCATCACTGTTCTCATTAATTCTTCCATGTTTATCATATCTGTTCGACGATTGAGTTCTCAATTGTGCTCATTTAGTCTTCTTCTTTTTAGTCTTTACTTCTCTTATCTTTAATTTCTCTCATACATACTCTGATTTTCTTCTTCTTCTTCTCTGCAATCTTTTTCTCCTGATTCTTTTATGTCATAACCTTCTTATATTTCTTTTCATCAACAAATTAGTGCACTGTTAGTTGCGACGGACTTAATATTATCAAGACGATGTGTCCATGAGAAATTATGATGAACGATGGTTTAAGGTGGCATTACAAGTTTTGTGGGTACTGCCGTGTATATAGTGATTATATCTATACAAAATCACCTGCTTTTTGGAGATAATACCTCAAATCGCTGTCAGAAGCGGACTTTTCCAGGAAATATATCTCCTTTTAATTTACTTAATGTCTCTTTGTAAATATTATTTAATTTTTAAACAGGCAAACTATTTAAAATACAAACTATTTCTAACTAAGCAACCTCTTTGTTGTAAAAAAATTTTGCAATAATCAAATTGTAGTTTTACTGGCGTACATACATATTTTATTAATGCATTGAAGCAACTAAAATTGTTAAATTATGGTTAATATTGAATAACAATTGTTTATATCCAACATTTACTTCTTTCATTTCTTCGTTTTAACTCCTCTTTTCTTATTAGCCGAAAAAATGAAAAAAATTATTGAATTATTTTTTAACTATATGTATGATCAATCACTTCAGAAACTAAAAATTGCATACATTTAATTTACATAAGTCTTACCTGAACGTAAACACTATTAATACATATTCGCAAATTTTTGATTAATCTTTACATGCAATGATAAATGTTCCCATCTATTTCATACGTATTTGTACAGTCTACATAGTTTTTACTTATAACTTCTAAACAATCACCCTTAAAATAAATTTTCCTTTTCAGAGAGAAATAAATTAATTTTTTGTTTACACCTGATAATACGTATATATTAACGTGAACGTCTTCTTTTGAAAACTTGTACTTGTCTAGAATAAAAAAAGAGTGTTAATTATTAATAATATATATTTTATTGTTTGTATTCCAACCCACTATGTCTAATGTTTCATTCATATTATAAAGCTGTTACAGGAGCATTATATAAAATCGGTTCGGAAAATAGTAAAGTATCACACTATTAGCTTCTCTGCACCATGAGCGAATTTTAATTGATATGATAATTGCATAACAAATTGATATGCATTGTAACCAGAAATAACCAGCATTTTTTGCTGCCGAAAATCAGTTTTTAAGTCTCCTCATTTCACTAATTCGCTCGCTTACCTGTGGTTTAGATAACTCTCCGTCCCTCTGGGAATACACTGGGCGATGTGGGAATATTCAAACATATTTCAATTTTGCTGTGGAATTTAATTCAAAGTATTTTCATTATCAAACGTATTTTGTCAGAAATACGAATAGAATGTAAATATTGTGTTTAACGTCTCTTCACAAAAAATTTAGCATGTTTTTGGACTTGCTTTGAAAAGTGGAAAAGAGAGTACTGTGCTTTTTACGATGAGGAAAATACGAAGCGAAAGGTTAAATTAATATGAAACATTATTCATTGATTATTTTTGTTTTATATTAATACATATTGAAAGCGCACTGGAACTCTTTGTTCTAGAAATACAATTGTTCCATGACTTTTCAAGCCTTTTTCCGTAAAATACTCCAAGGAACTTTGAAGTTTCTTCTAAGAGAAAGAACTTCAATGGTCAGCTGTATGATGTTTGAACTGAATGCTAGTGCTGTGCATCCATAACATCCAGATAATTCTCAATCCAATTATCGTATATAATCGGGTGGGTACTGTCGTGGCTCACTCGGCATAAACCTAATTAGCTAATGGAGTACATTCAACATCCGGAAAATTTCAAAACTCAGAAGAAGAAGTTTAATGTTCTTTAGTGAACGGTTAAAGATGTTTTTCTTATTACGCTGACTATATAATAATACTTCTCTATTAGATTTTAATTTTAAAACACTGGATCTCTGTAAATGGTTTTAATAGATTATTGCTTATGAGAAGCGGGTGTGACCTGGTAAAAACTAATAATTTTCTTTAAGGTCTGGTTTACGTTTGTCCCTTCCAACAGAAGCCTCCGCACCCTTCACTAGACAAGTTTTGTCTGGAGTCATTTGTTTGCCGATTTTCTTCAGAAGCGTTAGGCTGGACTTGGGCTGAAGATAGTTTGGCCGCCCCTAATTTTCATTTTGATTTGAAGTCACTTTAACTGCCCAAATCGTAGTCTATTTTGACTTCACGGAGAACTTTACATACAAGATATTCCAGAGATTCTTTTTACTTGGTGATATTTGTCCAATATTCTATATTAAAATGTCCCTTTTCAAGTATTCAATATGTTAATAAAAATGTTAATTCATACGGCCTTGTTTATTACTAGTTTGTTGAGACTTATCTGTCATCTTCCTGACGTGCGTCCCAGCCTTTAGATGTCCAGTAATGGCGTCGCTTGGTGACGAAATGAGACCGATGTCATCCGGATGAACGCATCGCTTTTCAGCGCTCCTCGCGCCGCTGGCGTGGGCGGGAATCGCGGTGTTTACCTCTCACGTGGGCGGGCGCCCTTCCGACCTGCCGCTGAGACGGGCGACCGAGGAGGGGGCGGGGCGCGGGGAGGGGCGGGGGACGGGGGCGGGCATCGGAGTGCATTTGGAATCGACCGCAATGCGTAGAAGTGACCGCGGTGACACGAAGCTCTGCGGAGGCAATTTCATTCACTGATTCAGATCGGGCGGATGGGGCTGCGAAACGCGGTGGGGGCGGGAAGGGGAGGGGAAGGAGCGAAGAGGGGAAGGGAAGGGCGGGGAGAGGGAGGGTTTATTGGGGAGGGACGGGTAGGGGGCGGATTGGGGGTGACGAGGCGGGGATTGGGGCGCGCGGGCGAACGCGAGGCGGAGGCGACGTGGGCGAGGGCGGGGCGGGGTAGCGGGGTGGAGTCGGGGAGGAGCAGGGGAGGAGCGGGGTGGGGCGGGGCGGGGGACAGGCACTGTCAACTAAAATTTATAATACGGCCAGCAGCCCGCCTGGGTTTAACCGAAGTCTGCCGCCGTCGCGGTTCACACGTCAGTGCCGTTGCTCTGTGTCCGCATGCGTTCGACTCGGCTTGAATTATTAACAGCACTCTTTTTACAACACTCATTCATACTGTAGCAATAAATCATTAGAACTTGTTGATGAATTACGGATGAAAACAGGTTCAATAACGATCTCGCATTTCTAATTCGCTTCATGAAATTGTCGATAAAAGGCAATTTGGGTGGGGCTCTTTGATGGTCTGCTATTAATTTCCCGTTGGGACGCGGGTCTCTCTCGGACAAATTCTGCGCATCAAAGATGCGTCGGAAATGGAGACTGGTTGCCGAATCAAATTAAGTTCGGAGCGAGAATATTGACAGAGAGGGGTGCAATGGCCCGAGTCATCGGGTTTCGAAGGGTTTGCTGGTTCTGAAGTGTGTGATTTTCTTGAGTAAATTGAAGGATGTGAATGGAAAGAGTATGTACTTTAATTTTCAGAAACTCCAATAAGTGTGGTTGAAGTTCATAGAAGTTAGACACCAAACCTTCGTATTCGTAAATACATGATATTGGAAATTTGCTCCAATAACTTTCCCCAACTTTCTCTTTCTTTCAGACAGTAAGTAATTTATTTTTCAACAAACATTTAACTATCAAACTATTTTTAGTATGAAACACTATTACTTTAAAAATTGCCGCGGTTTAAAAACCTAATCTCCCCAAAGATACTTTCGTAGAATTCACTAACTTCTGTTATGGCAATATTAAAGAGGCATATAAAGTTTTCTAAAGGCAATTAGGAATTAATTAAACTGGTAAAATTGCAAGGAAAATATGACGATACCGTAGAGTATAACGAACGGAAAATAACTCATTTTAATTTTTTTTAGCGTTCTTTGGAGACATACCCATTCCATGAACTTTGAGGTTATTTTGACGCTGGCAATAGTCACCGATGATACTCAACGTTCGTGGAAAATTCGAGTATTAGGACAGAAAAAACAATATTGTGTCGGTTTTCATAAACATATCAAAAATTAAATTTTTCTTCAGGGCGCGAATGGAGTAGATTCATGACTCAGAGACAGATATTAAAAAAAACGTTTTCTCTGGAAATTGTCATATTTTCCTATTCTTGTCAAGCTAATATCCATTCAACAAGCTACATTGGGAGAACCTTCAGGATTCACAATTTCAAGAAATATCTTTTCCATATTTTTATATACGTAGATCACTCAAAAGTAGAGCACATGGATTTTTTTTTATTAAAAATATTTTATTTTCTTCTTCGGTCTTTGCTCTTTCACAGATTTCAATAGAATCATTCTTCTCGCTTGCATTCGAATACGTTTCAAACCGTTTCCGCAAGTTTTACTCTCGTAGCACTCGATTAAGCATGGCAGCTTACGTTAGCAATGTTCGTCGGAGCAACGTGTGATAGAATTCCTGTGCTGTGCTAGCTGAGTCAGCTGCAGACAAATTCACAAAATGTTAAAAACTGTAGATGATGCTGGTTTGGTTGGCAGTCGATGCAAAGAATTTGCAAGATGAAGTACTGTACGAGGAGATGAATAGCCTTACACAGAGGAGATAAAAAACTATACAGAGGATATGGAAGAACTATAACGAGGAACGAAGAACTATACAGAGGAGGATGAAGACTATACAGCGGAGCGCATTAGCTACAACAGAGGAGATGAACTACACAGCAGGAGATAAATACTATACAGAAAGGATATGAAGCTATATCAGAGGAGATGAAACTACACAGAGGAGAAAAAACTATACAGAGGAGATGAGAAATATACAGAGGAGATGAAGAACTATACAGAGGAGACGAAAGAAATATACAGAGGAGATGGAACTATACAGAGGAGACGAATACACAGAGGGAGATAAAAAATATCACAGGAGATGAAGAACTTATACAAGAGGAGATGAAGAACTATATCAGAGGAGACGACATAGCTACACAGAGGAGATGAACTATACAGAGGATATAAAACTATACGAGAGGGCTGAAGAACTATACAGGAGGAGATTGAAGAACTATCAGAGGAGTGATGACTTAAACAGAGGAGACGAAGAACTATACCGAGGAGATGGAAGAATTATATAGAGGAGGAGGAAGAGCTATACAGAGGAGATGAAGAACTATACAGAGGAGATGAACTATACAGAGGAGACGAATAACTATAACAGGGGATATGAAGAACTATACAGAGGAGATGAAAGAACTATGATAGAGGAGACGAAGAACTATACAGCAGGAGATGAAGAACTATACAGAGGAGATGAAGAACAAAGATGGAGCTGATGAAGGATAGACGGGGATCGCCGGCCGAAAATGAGGCCCTGCTGTCGGAAGCGGGGGGGGCGGCCGGGGGCTGCCGGGGAAAAGCTGGGTTCGCTCGCTCGCGGCTCGCGCATCCGCGGGCGCGATCGAATTGGAAATCCGGTTCGACGCACACTATTTCAAGCAGGTGGCCTTGGAATTATGCATTCGTAATTAAGGCGGGATTGCGGCGCTTATTAATCTCCATTCGCTGACGCCGCTCGCGAAGGGCAGGGGTTTGCAGCCCACTGGCACGCCACCGCCGCCGCGCCCAATCACTCCCCCATCCGCCCCGACGCTTCCGGAACGAGGCGCTGTGGCTCATTCGTGCGCATCGCTTGTTCTGATCTAATTTGGAAATGTGGATAGGGAACGTAAATACGTCGGAATACAAATTGACGTTTTAACATTTTTTTTTTTGGCTTTTTTACCTTTTTTCTTGCGCTTTGCTTACGTACTTATTCACGCAGCCTTCCCCATTTTTTGCTACCTGCATTGCGGATCTCCTTCTGCGTATTCTTTATCTTCTCTGTATAGGTTCATACCCTCTGTATAGATCTGTATATCTGTATTCTTCATTCGCTGTGTATTGTTTCTTCATTCCCTCTATATAGTTTTTCAATTCCTCTATATAGGTCTTCATCCTCTATATAGTTCTTCATTCTCTCTGTAAAGTTTTTCATTCCGTCTGTATTGGTTTTTTCATTCTTCTGTATGTTCTTCATCTCCTCTGTTAGTTCTTCATCTCTCTTGTATAGTCATTCATACCCTCTTTATAGGCTATTATCTCTTATATATGTTATTCATATCTATTTATTCACCTCAACCTTGGTTGTTTCTACTACTAGTTTTTAATTTCTTCCATACGCACTCATTTTTCACTTACGGAATTGTTAAGTAATTTTTCCAACAAATAAAAAAATATTACTAAAATCAAAAAGGAAAGGAAAAACCTTTTTTATTGCGACTACTTCTGTATACTACTCCTGAATGTATACATTTCTGACATTTGGGATGCAGTAATGACGACTATTCCACAAGCAGTACGAGACTTTTATTCTCGCAACAAGCTGTCGACCAATGCACGTTTTCGTCTTAATTAATTCTACACGACAGAAGATTTCACAGTCGATAGAGGCATGCGCATTCTGCCGGCGGCAGGTTTTGCAACTGTTTTTTAAGGTAGGTGAACACGAAACGTATGCACGATATTGGTGTTTGTTAGGGTCAGGTGGATACACATTTCAAAATAAGATGAAGATTAAATAGTATCTACATGCTTGAGGTATCAAATTCTTTCAGCAGAAGTTATCCGTTTCAATTGGAGGGTATTGCTATATATTTCAGTTTCACTTGAGCTGAATATGACATTTTTTTGAAAGTCAAAATCCCCCAAAAAGCAAAAATTGGGGCCCTTCTCATTACGTTCATAGACCTTAAGCATTCAAGGGGCGAATTTCTTATCTGCAAATTACGGAGTTTCCTTGCTTCACTAAGTGGCATGAAATTACATTATTGCAATATGTTCTCAAAGGTTTTGAAATGTCATTTTAATCACTAAATTAAGTCGCCATGAGGATTTTGTATTAAATATACCGCAATTTAATTCGCCTAATAATGGAATAAGATTGGGGAACAACCTTTAAACAAGCGCTCGAAGTTTTTAAATCGTTTCCAATTTGGGAAGTTTTTTTACACCGTGAACTTTTCAGGAAATGACCTCACTAATACTGCAGTTCTCGACGGTCCATTCGTCTCGACACAAATTGTCGAAATAAACAGTTGTGAAGCGGAGTATCCATCAAATTTGCCGCTTTCACAGTGGGGATAAGCAAAGATCAATAAACTCCATATTGACAAGCGACGTCAATTGCTGCAGAATGAATGGAGAATTGTGAATCCGGTTTGGGGAGAATTTTTAAGCAAAGAATGTATGGTAAAAAAATAGGTACATTCGCGTGTTTCAAATATCACAGAGCTGTCAAAGTTCTTTCGAGGTAACATTTTGCACATATATCGTTTGCATATTTTAACTCTTTTCTACCAAAGAAAAGAAGAAAATTGGGGGTTGGTAATACATAATTTTCATTCATCTCACGTATATTTTCGAATTCTGATAAAAATTATTCAAATGAAGTTGTTTAATAATTTTACGAAAAGCCAAATTATATCTCGATTTAAATACTTTAACTTCTTTGTTTACGGGGATTGTACATGCGACCTTTAATATTTACTCATTTGAACGAAAGTAAGAAAATGATGATATTAAACCAAAAGTTTGGGAATGAGTTAAGAAACAGAAGAAAATGCTGCGCTGGGAACAATGTTGATCTGGCGTCCGCGGGCTTAAATTCTCTATTAGTCCTCTGTATTAGTCTTGGCAACTTATTCAGCATCTGCTTTTACTGCATTTTCATGCGCAAATTGTTTATTCTAACTCTCTGCAGTATTTTTGACTGTAATGTTCAACCTCTAAATTTTCGGTTTTTCAAATTATATGTTGCTGCAAGTTGGGAGGAAGAGTAATTGCTTTCAATAACATTAAATTAGATTAATATTAATAATAGATGAATCTCAATAATAATTTGATTTTCACTATTTTCGGTCAATGAACACTGCTTTTTAAAAAAAGAATAGGGTGGACAGGAATTGCAAAATTGAAATCAAATGTAAGTTGAAATTAACAACAAATATTATGAGTAAAAATATTATGAAGAATCAGATATTTGCTTAAAAGTTACTAACATATGCTTTCTTATTATGTTTCACTCAACTTAAAAGTGAAAGTAACTCTAATAACCATAATCGTAAACGGTAATAAAATCTGTTTTGAAGAGAATTTTTACTAGGTACGTAAAATAATAACACTGAAGGAAAAATATGATAGTAAAAATCTTCCCTGAGTAATATTATAGTCTCTATGTTATTAGTAAGTTGAATAAACTAGTAAGTTGCCTAATAAATTGAAAACGAGAAAACAATTATTTTTAGTTGTAATTCTGTGGGAGTCTCGGTTGTGCTGGTAATGCGTGTTTAACTTCCACAACGATTGAAATACGTAACGCAACACCGGGAGAATATTAAAATCAAGATTTAAGCATGTTGTTCGGATATTTTGACTATCAAATTTGCATACGCAT
>BOPP01000156.1:1098653-1128045 GCA_017312745.1 Gryllus bimaculatus
AATTCACTCTTCAGTGCTATAGTTGACAGCGTCTTTCCATGCATCATCCATTCAACAACTTGAAATTTAGAATTCGTTTTGGGAGTATTTGTAACAAAACCTGGAAGTCTGACGCACACACGAATCACGCCCTTTTCAATTGTGGTGGTGTTTGGTGACTACCACGCAACCAAGTGAGCGCATCGCCGTGGGTCGAATTCTGTCTGGATGCTGTCTATGTTCAGTCTGTATTCTGTGTGTTAGGGTCAGGTAGAAGAAGGTGGCGGTGGCGATTGAGTGGCTTAAAACAAAAACAAACAAAAAAAGGATAGTGGGGCGATTGGGGGACAAAGGAATATTAGACAGAGACTGCTGGAGGGATGACAGAGGGCAGGGACAAAAGAGGGAGGACGGCCGAAGGGGATAGGGAGAGAAATGGTAAGGCAGTAGGAGAACGGAGGAGCAAAGAGAGGATAGAGGTGGCTAGCAGAAGGCAGGAGAGCTGTAGGAGTTCACAGGGAGGGAAAAAGGAGGCCCACCAGAAGAAAAGGGAGGTTCTGATTGATTGCTTGAATACTTGATTGATTAGTGATTACGAGCACATCGACTTTTACGGCCAGTAGTCCCATACGTGTAGTGCATTTTTTGTGCACGAGGGGGGGGGGTAGGTGATCATGTCCCGCTGGATGGCGAGACGGCACCGATCTACCGTCGACTACTGGGGTTTTTCACAACCAGGTGTCTCTCACCAGCAGTGCACCGAGCCGAGACCGGTCGAAAGAGGGAGGAAAGAAGGTGGGAAGACGGAGCACAGAGGAGGACAAAAGACGGCCAGAGGGAGAGAAATTGGGGCAGAGGGCCGACAGCGGGGCGGCAGCGCCAGGACAGGAGGACGGCAGGGGGGGAGGGAGAAAAGGTTGCCGAGGCGGACAGCGTCGACGCGAAGCCCCGGGGGGCGGCGAGACAAAAGCGGTAACGAGAGCGAAATTGTCAGCCCGGGAGCGCGGCGAGGCCCCGGGCGGTGACAGCACGCGTGTGGCGAACGCACGCCGACGCACGCGTCAGCGCCCACGCCCCGGGGCGATCTCCCCTCCCCCTCACGCCCGTTTTCATAGAGCCTCCGCCCGGCCACCGCAGCGGACGCCCTTTGGGAAGTTCGCTGCTCGAGTTTTCCCTTTCGCCTTTCTTCTACTCTCGATTCTGCTCTTTTTATCTTACTTTTTATCTACTTTTTCTTTCCTTTCTCATTTTCTTTGCCTTCAACCATTTCGCTTCTTTTTTCCTACCTTCTTTTTCTTTGTTATTTTTTAAATCCCTTTTCTACTCATTCCTGTTCTACATATTACAACTCCTTCCATTGTTTATTATCGTCCTTGTTCTTCATTGTTCTCTTTTTAGTCTTCTTCTCTTTCTCATCTTTATTTATTCTCCTCTTCATACATACGTCTTCATATTTTCTCCTTCTTCTTCTCTGCAATCTTTTTCTCCTGATTCTTTTATGTCATAACCTTCTTATATTTCTTTTCATCACACATTAGTCACTGGTTAGTGACGACCACTTAATATTATCAGACGATGTGTCCATGAGAAATTATGATGAACGATGGTTTAAGTGGCATTACAAGTTTTGTGGGTACTGCCGTGTTATATGATTATATCTCTACAAAATCACCTGCCTTTTGGAGATAATACCTCAAATCGCTGTCAGGAAGCGACTTTTCCAGGAAATGATATTCCTTTTAATTTACTTATGTCTCTTTGTAATATTATTTATTTTTAAAAGCAAACTATTTAAAATACAAACTATTTTCTAACTAAGCAAACCTCTTGTTGTAAAACAAAATTTTGCAATATCAAATTGTAGTTTACTGGCGTACATGATTTTTATTAATGCATTGAAGCACTAAAAATTGTTAAATTATGGTTAATATTGAATAACATTGTTTATATACAACTTTACTTCTTTCATTTCTTTACGTTTTAACTCCTCTTTTCTTATTAGACGAAAAATGAAAAAAATTATTGATTATTTTTTTAACTATATGTATGATCAATACATAGAACTAAAATGCATAATTTAATTTACATAAGTCTATACCTGAACGTAAACACTATTAACTACATATTCCAAATTTTTGATTAATCTTAACATGCAATGATAAATGTTCTCCCATCTATTTATACGTATTTTGTACGTACTACATAGTTTTTACTTATACTTCTAAACAATACCATTAAAATAAGTTTTCATTTTCAGAGAGAAATAAATTAATTTTTTGTTTACACCTGATAATACGTATAAATATTACGTGAAACGTCTTGTTTTGAAAACTTGTACATTGTCTAGAAATAAAAAAGAAGTGTTAAATTATTAATAATATATATTTTATTGTTATGTGATTCCACCACACATATGTCTAATGTTCATTCATATTATACTGTTACAGAGCATTATATCAAAATCGTTCGAAAATAGTAGTATCCACTCATTACTCTCTGCACCTGAGCGAATTTAATTGATATGATAAATTGCATACAATTGATATGCATTTGTAAAGAATTAACCAGCATTATTTTGCTCCGAAAAATCAGTTTTTAGTCTCCTCATTTCACTAATCGCTCGCTTACCTCTGGTTTAACATAACTCCGCCTCTGGGAATAACTGCGATGTGGAAAATTCAAACATATTTCATTTTGCTTGGAATTTATTCAAAGTATTTTCATTTCAAACGTATTTTGTCAGAAACGAATAGAATGTAAATATTGTGTTAACGTCTCTCACAAAAAATTTACATGTTTTTGGACTTGCTTTGAAAGTGGAAAAGAGAGTACTGTGCTTTTTACGATGAGGAAATACGAACGAAAGGTTAAATTAATATGAACATTATTCAGTGATTATTTCTTGTTTTATATTAATACATATTGAAAGCACTGGACTCTTTGTTCTAGAAATACAATTGTTCCAGACTTTTCAACCTTCTTTCCGTAAATACCTCCAAGGAACTTTGATTTCTTCTAAGAGAAAGAACTTCATGGTCAGCCTGTATGATGTTTGAACTGAATGGCTAGTGCTGTGCATCCATAACATCCAGATAATTCATCAATCCAATTATCGTATATAATCGGGGGGTACTGTCGTGCTCACTCGGCATAAACCTATTAGCTATGGGAGTACATTCAACATCCGGAAATTTCAAAACTCAGAGAAGAAGTTTAATGTTCTTTAAGTGAACGGTTAAAGATGTTTTCTTATTTACGCTTACATAAATACATTTTCAAACAATATTATATTTATAATTTTAAAACACTGGATCCTCGTAAATGGTTTTAATACGATTATTGCTTATGAGAAGCGGGTGTGACTGTAAAAACTATAATTTTCTTTAGGTTGGTTTACGTTTGTCCCCTTCCCCAACAGAAGCCTCCGCACCCTTCACTAGACAAGTTTTGTCTGGAGTCATTTTGTTTGCCGATTTCTTCAGAAGCGTTAGGCTGGACTTGGCTGCAAGATAGTGTCTAATTTTCATTTTGATTTAAAGTCACTTTTAACTGCCAAATCGTAGTCTATTTTGACTTCACGGAGAATTTACATAAAGATATTCCAGAGATTCTTTTACTTGGTGAATTTGTCATATTCTATATTAAAATGTCCCTTTTCCAGTATTCAATATGTTAATAAAAATGTTAATTATAGGCTTGTTTTATTACTAGTTTGTTGAGACTTATCTGTCATCTTCCTGACGTGCGTCCCAGCCTTTAGATGTCCAGTAATGGCGTCGCTTGGTGACAAATGAGCCGATGTATCCGGATGGACGCATCGCTTTCAAGCGCCCTGCGCCGCTGGCGTGGGCGGGAATCGCGGTGTTTACACTCTCACGTGGGGCGGGCGGCCCTTCCGACCTGCCCCTGGAGCCGGGCGACCGAGGAGGGGCGGGGGCGGGGGAGGGGCGGGGGACGGGGGCGGGCATCGGAGTCATTTGAATCCGACCGCAATGCGTAGAGTGACCGCGGTGACACGAGCTCTGCGGAGCAATTTCATTACTGGATTCAGATCGCGCGAGATGGGCTGCGACGCGGTGAGGGGCGGGAAGGGGAGGGGAAGGAGCGAAGAGGGGAAGGGAAGGGCGGGGAGAGGAGGGTTATTGGGGAGGGACGGGTAGGGGCGGATTGGGGTGACGAGCGGGGATTGGGGCGCCGGGGCGAAGCGAGGCGAGGCGACGTGGGGCGAGGCGGGGCGGGGTGAGCGGGGTGGAGCGGGGAGGAGCGGGAGGAGCGGGGTGGGGCGGGGCGGGGCGGAACAGCACTGTCACTAAAATTTATAATACGGCCAGCAGCCCGCGGGTTTAACCGAAGTCTGCCGCCGGTCGCGGTTACCCAGTGCCGTTTGCTCTGTGTCCCGCATGCGTTCGACTCGGCTTGAATTATTAACAGCACTCTTTTTACAAACACCCTCATTCATACTGTAGCAATAAATCATTAGACTTGTTGATGAATTACGGATAAAACAGGTTCAAACGATCTCGCATTTCTAATTCGCTTCATGAAATTGTCGATAAAAGGCATATTGGGGTGGGCTCTTTGATCGTCTGCTATTAATTTCCGTTGGACGCGGTCCTCTCTCGACAAAAATTCTGCGCATCAAGATGCGTCGGAAATTGGAGACTGTTGACGAATCAAATTAGTTCGGACGAGAATATTGACAAGAGAGGGTGATGGCCGAGTCATCGGGTTTCGAAGTTTGCTGTTCTGAAGTGTGTGATTTTCTGAGAAAATTGAGGATGTGAAATGGAAGAGGTATGACTAATTTTCAGAAACTCCAATAAGTTGTGTTGAAGTTCAATAAGAAGTTAGAAACACAAACCCTTCGTAATTCGTAAATACATGATATTGGAAATATTTGCTCCAATAACTTTCCAACTTTCTCTTCTTTCAGACAGTAGTAATTTATTTTCACAAAACATATTAACTATCAAACTATTTTTAGTATGAAACACTATATACTTTAAAAATTGCACCGTTTAAAACTATCTCCCCCAAAATACTTTCGTAGAAATTCACTAACTTCTGTTATTGCAATATTAAAAGGACAATATAAAGTTTCTAAAGGCAATTAAGGAATATATTAAAATGCGTAAACTTGCAAAGAAAATATGAATACGTAGAGTATACGAACGGAAAAAACTAATTTTAATTTTTTTTAGCGTTCTTTGAGACATACCCCATCCATGAACTTTGAGGTATTTGACGCTGATAGTCCGATGATACCAAACGGTCGTGGAAAATTCGAGTATAGGAACGAAAAAACAATATTGTGTCGTTTTTCATACATATCAAAATTAACATTTTTCTTCAGGGCGCGATGGGTAGATTCATGACTCAGAGACAGATATTAAAAAAACGTTTCTCTGAAATTGTCATATTTTCCTATCCTTGTCAAGCTAATATCCATTCAAAACAAGCACATTGAGAACCTTCAGATTCACTAATTTTCAAGAATATCATTTCCCATCATTTTATATACGTAGATCACTCCAAAAGTAGAGCACATGGATTTTTTTATAAAAATATTTTATTTTCTTCGTCTTTGCTCTTCACAGATTTCATAGAATCATTCTTCTCGCTTGAATTCGAATACGTTCAAACCGTTTCCGCAAGTTCTACTCTCGTAGCACTCGATTAAGATGGCAGCTACGTTAGATGTTCGTCGGAAGCAACGTGTGATAGAATTCCTGTGCTGTGCTACTGAGTCAGCGACAAAATTCACAAAATGTTAAAAAAATGTAGATGATGCTGTTGGTTGCAGTCGATGCAAAGATTTGCAAGATGAAGTACTGTACAGGGAGATGAATAGCTACACAGAGGAGATAAAAACTATACAGAGGATATGAAAGAATATACAAGAGGAAACGAAGAACTATACAGAGGAGATGAAGAACTATACAGAGGAGAGAATAGCTACACA
This sequence comes from Gryllus bimaculatus, assembly GCA_017312745.1. Taxonomy (NCBI): domain Eukaryota; kingdom Metazoa; phylum Arthropoda; class Insecta; order Orthoptera; family Gryllidae; genus Gryllus; species Gryllus bimaculatus. Next base: position 1,104,595 of record BOPP01000156.1, read on the forward strand.
GAGGAGATGAACTACACAGAGGAGATAAAAACTATACAGAGGATATGAAGAACTATACAGAGGAGATGAACTACACAGAGGAGATAAAAACTATACAGAGGAGATGAAGAAATATACAGAGCGATGATGAAGAACTATACAGAGGAGACGAAGATAATATACAGAGGAGATGAAGAACTATACAGAGGAGACGACTACACAGAGGAGATAAAACTAAACACAGAGATGAAGAACTATAACAGAGGAGATGAAGAACTATACAGAGGAGACGAATAGCTACACAGAGGAGATGAACTATACAGAGAGACATGAGGATAAAAAATATATAACAGAAGAAAAAAACAATAGAGAAAGAACTATACAGAGAGATGAAGAACTATACAGAGAGATGACAAGAACTATACAGAGGAGATGATGAACTATAGCGAGGAGACGAAGAACTATACAGAGGAGATGAAGAACTATACAGAGGAGATGAAGAACAAGATGGAGCTGATGAAGGATAGACGGGGATCGCCGCCGAAATGAGCCCTGCTGTCGGAAGCGGGGGCGCCGGCCGGGGGCTGCCGAAAGCCTGGGTTCGCTCGCCCGCGCGCTCGCGCATCCCGCGGGCGCGATCGAATTGAAATCCGCGTTCGACGCACACTAATTCAACGCAGGTGCCTTGAATTATGCATTCGTAATTAAGGCGGATGCGGCGCTATTAATCTCCATTCGCACGGCCCTCGCGAAGCAGGGGTTTGCAGCCCACTGCCACCGCCACCGCCCCGCCCGCGCCCTCACTCCCCCCATCCGCCTCCGACGCTCCCGGCAACGAGCGCTGTGGCTCCTATTCCGTGCGCATCGCTTGTTCTGATCTAAATTTGGAAATGTGGCTAGGGAACGTAAATACGTCGGAATACAAATGAACGTTTTAACAATTTTTTTTTGGCTTTTCCCTTTTTTCTTGCCCTTTGCTACGTACTTATTCACCAGCCTTCCCCATTTTTGCTACCTGCATTGCGATCTCCTTCTGCGTATTCTTTATCTTCTCTGTATAGTTCATACCCTCTGTATACGACTCTGTATAATCTGTATTCTTCATTCGCTGTGTATTGTTCTTCATTCCCTCTATATAGTTTTTCATTCCCTCTATATAGGTCTTCATTCCCTCTATATAGTTCTTCATTCTCTCTGTAAAGTTTTTCATTCCCTCTGTATTGTTCTTCATTTCTTCTGTATAGTTCTTCATCTCCTCTGTATAGTTCTTCATCTCCTCTGTATAGTCATTCATACCCTCTTTATAGCTATTAATCTCTTCTATATAGTTATTCATATCTATTTCTTCACCTCCCCAACCTGTTGTTTCTACATACATGCGTTTTTTAATCTCTTCCATACGCACTCATTTTTCACTTACGCAATTGTTAAGTATTTTTCCCAACAAATAAAAAAATATTACAAATCAAAAAGGAAAAGGAAAAACCTTTTTATTCGACTACTTCTGTATACTACTCCTGAATGTATACATTTCTGCACATTTTGGGATGCAGTAATGACGACTATTCCACAAGCAGTACGAGAATTTTATTCTCGCACAGCTGTCGACCAATCACGTTCGTCTTAATTAATTATACACGACAGAAGATTCTCACAGTCGACTAGAGGCATGCGCATTCTGCCGCGGCAGGTTGCAACTGTCTTTAAGGTAGGTGAACCACGAAACAGTATGCACGATATTGGTGTTTGTTAGGGTCAGTGATACACATTTCAAAATACAGATGAAGATTAATAGTATCTACATGCTGAGGTATCAAATTCTTTTCAGCAGAAGTTATCCGTTTCAATTTGGAGGGTATTGCTATATATTTCAGTTTAACTTGAGCTGATATGACAATTTTTTGAAAGTCAAATCAAGCAAATGCTTCTCATTACGTTCATAGAACCTAAGCATTCAAGGGGCGAATTTTATATCTGCAAATTACAGTTTCCTTGTTCACTTAAGTGCAATGAAATTACATTATTGCAATATGTTCTAAAGGTTTTGAAGATGTCATTTTACTACACTAAAAAAATCTAAGTCCCCAGAGGATTTTGTATTAAATATAACCAATTATTCGCCTAATAATGGAATAAGATTGGGGAAAACCTTTAAACAACTCGAAGTTTTTAAATCGTTTCCAAATTTGGAGTTTTTACACGTGAACTTTCAGAATGACCTCACTAATACTGCAGTTCTCGACGGTCATTCGTCTCGACACAAATTCGTCGAAATAAACCAGTTGTGGAAAGCGGAGCTATCCATCAATTTGCCGCCTTTCACAGCTGGGAAAGCAAGATAAATAACTCCATATTGACAAAGCGACGTCAATTGCTGAGAATGAATGAGAATTGTGAATCCGTTTGGGAGAATTTTAAGCAAAGAATCGTATGGTAAAAAAATAGGTACATTCGCGTCGTTTCAATATCCACAAGAGCTGTCAAATTCTTTTCGAGGTACATTTTGCACATATAATGTTGCATATTTTAACTCTTTTCTACCAAAAGAAAGAAGAAAATTGGGTGGTAATACATAATTTTCATTCACTCTACCACGTATATTTCGAATTCTGATAAAAATATTCAAAATGACAGTTGTTTAATAATTTTACGAAAGCCAAATTATATCTCGATTTAAATACTTTAACTTTTTGTTTACGGGATGTAAATGCAACCTTTAATATTTACTCATTTGAACGAAAGTAAGAAAATGATGATATTAAACAAAAGGTTTTGGGAAATGAGTTTAAGAAACAGAAGAAAATGCTGAGCTGGGAACATGTTGATCTGGCGTCCGCAGCCGCCTTAAATTCTCTATTAGTCTCTGTATTAGTCTTGCAAACTTATTCAGCATCTGCTTACTGCATTTTCATCCAAAATTGTTATTCTACTCTTCTGCAGTATTTTGAATGTAATGTTCAACCCTCTAAATTTCGTTTTTCCAAATTATATGTTGCTGCAGTTGGGAGGAAGAGTAATGCTTTAAAATACATTAAATTAGATTAATATTAATAATAGAATGAATCTCAATAATAAATTTTGATTTTCACTATTTTCGGCAATGAACAATGCATTTTTAAAAAAAGAATAGGGATGGACTAAGGAATTGCAAAAATTGAAATCAAATGTACAGTTGAAATTACACAAATATATATGAGTAAAAATATTATGAGAATCAGATATTTGCTTAAAAAGTTACTAACATATGCTTTCCTTATTATGTTTTCACTCAACTTAAAGTGAAAAAGTAACTCTAATAATCAAATAATCGTAAACGGTAATTAAAATCTGTTTTGAAGAGAATTTTATACTAGGTACGAAAAATAAATACACTGAAAGGAAAAATATGATAGTAAAAATATTCCCCTGAGTAATATTATAGTCTCTATGTTATTAGTAAGTTGAAATAAAACTAGTAAGTTCCTAATAAAATGAAAAACGAGAAAAAATTATTTTTAGTTGTAATTCTGTGAGTCTCGTTGTGCCATGGTAATGCGTGTTTAACTTCCACACATTGAAATACGTAACGCAACACAACGGAGATATTAAATCAAGACTTAGTCATGTTGTTCGAGATATTTTGACTATCAAAATTTGCATACCATCATTTATGATATTTTGCTCTACAGCGACGCAGTTCATAAACATCGTCGATTGGCAATTACTTTTGTCCATAACAAAAGGGAAGCAAATTAATTCATTTTATGCATTTGTTCGTACATGGTTTATTTTACGATCTGTCAAGTGACATTTTATAACATCACACAAAAACGTATTCAATGAATGTAGGAGACCACTAGTAAAACAGCAAAAACAGCAGAATGAATTGCTATGGAAAGTTTTTATATTTAATATATCTAAATGTTTAATGCACAGAGATAAAAACATATGAATGGAAACCATTTTTGATCGAGTTCCTTTTAATTATCTTTAATTTATTACTGTTAAATCTTGCACACGCAAAGAAAGTCAAATTTACCTTCACTATAAAGAAATTGATCTCGCAACAAATATTATTGGACACAAATTACGGTATAAAATCCCTTCGCCCGACGCACTCTTATATTGGACAGGGGGATACACGGAAACGTATCAAAACAGCCCAGGCAAAGACGACGGTGCACTTAGCCGGCGGAATAGCTCAGCTGGGAGACATGTATTCTGAACCTTCCTTCGAAAAGGCGTCTTTATCGGGGTTTAAACCAAGGACTACTCGTTCTACAAAGCTTCAGTTGCGAACTTACAACTCAAACTATTCTGACTCACGAGGTGGGAACAACAGCATACAGATGGTTTTCACATAAAACTTGACCTTCCTACGGAAAGTTGGCAATGAATGCGGGAAAGCACGTTGCTCTGTTCAATACGTGCGGGAGGAAACAGTTCAGTTTAACGAGTGCGCAGACGGAACATTGGTGTCATTACCGTTTAGTCGATAAAGAGACATTAATGACGTTCTGTAACAAAAGTTTTGATGTTGTGTGCTGATGTATAAACATGATCTGCGGATGATACTGAAGTTTTCGCATTTGATGATATTGTGATTTGATGGGCGGCTTAATGGAGGAAAATCCGTGGTGACATATTCACTGTATTTTCTATGAATATTGTTTTTCACTCATTTTTCATTTTTATGTCATTAGTTAAAAAATATAACATGTTTGCAGTATGTAATAGATTTGATTTACATAATCAACACATCTATATTAAATAAAACGCAAGTTATTTGAATATTTTCTGATGTTACCTGTACTTTAAAATGCTATATATTTAAAATTCTAAAAAGTAGTTTCTTTCAAACGATAAAATATATTGCTAATAGTAATATGATTATATTAATAATAAATAATAATAATAATAATAATAATAATAATAATAATAATAAATAATAATAATTAATAATAATAATATATTTTGTATGTTTCGTCATCGACCATCATGGGGCACGCGATTCCTGCAACCACCGGGACTAAGATTTAATTATCATGGTAGATGCACGCTACTTTTTCAGTATGGGGGAATAAGCAATCCAAACTCCGTATGGAAAACAATTGTGTATGTATGAAAACCTTTGAAAGACTAAATAAGTCAAACAAGGATTTATAAATAAAAAAATGTGATCGGAAATTTGCATATTGTCATTGGTCTATTCTGAGATCCAAACTAACAGGATTGCTTCGAGAGTTGCATTCAGAACTAAAACAAGAAATGGAAGTTTGCAAGAGAGAAAACTAAGAAGACAAAATGTGAAAATTGTCCGCGAAATTTGTGCCATTGTGCATACCGTAAATACAAAATGTGCAAGAAAGCAATAGTACGCGTATCACGTTCATATTTCGTTTGTAAAGGTTGTGAAAAAATATTACTGAATTTTACTCATACATTCTCAAATTAACATTTTTCCAAACGTTTATGTACTTATTTTGCATTATATAAAAGTAATTTTTTTATGAATAAGTGTTTGATGAACTTTATTAATTCATATAAATAACTTTAATTAACATAGTGCTCGATAAATGAGATTAAATATACAACAGTCGCATAAATACCGAATCGTGTAAGTTCATGATGTTAGAAGGCATTAATGCACCTTTTTCCCTCAGTCCGTTACATGTCCATAAGCAAGACACGTCTTCTCCAAGGCTAATACAAATTTTAATTTGTAACTATAAAAGACGTTTACAGAACAGCCTTTTCTATTTCATATTGTAAGCATACACCCATTTTTCTGTTTCCCAACATCCAGCTAAACATTTAAAAGAAAATATATACACCACTCAACACAGATCGTTACCGTACTTTACGAGACGTCAGAAACAAAGTGAGCAACCTTACTGTCGCTCTTCTTTTCAGGCAGCAGGACCAGTAAATTAAATCAAAATATAAAACATTATATACACTGCGTTCGAAGGTACACGCGCGCATCCTGCAGGGATATGCCGCTGGTGTCGGACGTGATATATAGCAACATGGCGCTGTAACATACGGCTGGTGTCCAGTTGTAAATTAAACACAGTTCTCGCAAAGCACACAAACAGCGCGGGCGGGGCGGGGCGAGGGGGGCGGGGCGACGGCACGCGCTCCATGATAGTAAATCATTACGCGAGCGATTTAGATTAATGATGTAGATATGATCGCTCTTTTCTGACCAAAGTGGAGCTTGACGGCTGATGCACGGCTTGGCGCTCCGTCTCCGGACCATCTTGTTGGAGAGGGAGCGGGGACGGCAGACTATCGGCATACTGAGAATGGAAACAGGTGCACTCCTTTCACAATAACGGTGGTTTGGGAATGAGATTTTTTTAATACATAACGACGAGAGGGAATTTTCTGTAAATGGTTTTCGATATATAGTACTAACTTTCATAGTTTGTGCATTTGAGAGCAGACATTTATCATTGGATTTTCTCCATTATTCCCCTGAATTTAATTTGATAGAAGCAAATGGTAAATTTTTTTCAATACTTTATCAAACAATAATAAAATAAATATAATAATAATAATTAATAATAAATAAATATAATAATCCCGGGGCTAACAGCCTCGGAGGGTAAAAATGTACTCAGCAGAAATGCTGATCCCTTAATATTAATATTGATAATAATATAATAATAATAAATAATAAATAATAAAAATGGCAAATGATGCTCTAATTTTGTATCCCAATAAACTTATATTAAGTAATAAGAAACAAAGAAACAATACAGTAAACGTTTCGGCGTAGCCTTGCCATTTTTCACAGCCGTAATAGTAATGCGTGCGATGAAATAAATACAAATTGCCATACTTTATACTGCAGGAATTATTGAATATGGTTCAAACAGGCATTTTATTGAACTTATGTAGAATGCTAATTCCATATGAAGGGAATAAATTTGAGACAATGAAAAGACATTCGTACGTTTTCTGAGCCTTTGTGAAACTTTGGCAACGTCACCCGCTTTTGTAGCTTTGTGTGTGTTTATACTTCACATGATAAGCAACCCCTTAAATATTTTTCATTTTGCATATTATAAAATATAACAGATTTATAATGTTTAAGATATTGCAATTAAAGTGTTGACTTGTTTTCTTCAGAAAGTTACTTACAGCTCTGAAAAATGCATTAAACTATTTCAAATTTAATATTATAATTACTCTCATATATACGAATCGAAAATATATATCAAAACATTTTTGAATTGAGACAATGTGACGAAACTTTGTATAATTCAAACGCCGATGAAATAAAAACTACAAAAAAAGTATCATAAAAAACATACAATCTTTTTATTTTTCATTAATTTAAATGACATACACTAAAGAATTTTTTAAAATTCAGTTCTGTATTTACTTCATGATATTTATTGATCAATTTATTATTACTTGACAGTACACCTTATATCTAAACTAAAAATATTTTATTGTTTAGAAATATCACTTTTCTAATTGAAGAGATAAGTGTGGGAAATAGTTTACATTTCATTAGTACATTTTGTGTATCATCTCCTGCGCTTGTAAATGGATTCACTTCAGGGACGAATCGATAGGCGCCTCGCTGACGACTTGGCACGATGAACGGAGCTTATCTGATTACTGCGACACGTGAATAACTGAATTTCCTTTACTCTGCCCGGAGCTATTCGTGTTTACTAAAATGGTTGGTTTGTTGCCAAGTAAATAGTCAACAAAATTCGTAGATTTCTTCTCATATTTGAAGCAATAGTCTATATAGATTAGTAAGTGACTTTTTCACCTTCATTCTCGTTTTTATTACTTCACTCCAGGGTGAGGCTTTGCCAATTAAACCATTACTTATCTATTTCTTTTGCCTTCTTACACATCCAGACAAATACATCATACTGTTCAGTTCATCTTATAGCCACGTAAATTGAGTTTGGCGGTAGTTTGCTGATTGTCAACTAACGGCATCTATGAAGATGCGCAGAAAATTAGTCACAAGAAACCTAAAAGAAGATGACAAAACAAAAACGTTTACATGGATTTGGTTACTTTCTTCCCACAATTCTTTATTTTGTGTTTCTGTAATTCTTATTAATATCTGACGAAATAGTAACAGGCTGATATACAGCAAATAACGGACGAGATTGAAATATGTAAACCAAGACGTTTGATGTTGTTAACCAAGACCGTTAATTTTGTGATGTCGGACATTCAATACTTTTCGCAATACCACTTTCTCAAACGAAAAATTCGTACAAGTAATAATTAAAATCTATGAGGACTATTAGGGGTTTCGAAAGTTAAGAAAATATGAAAACAATATTGTTTTTTGAAAAACCACTGTATCCTCGTTATAAATATTTTATAAAAGTAAAGAAAGTCTTGTGTAAAGTGTTTCGTATTGCAAAATGTTCTACAACATTTTCTTTAAGGTTGTTAATTTGGTTAACTGTTTTATTACTGTGCGCATTGTTGAAAGAACGTAATGAAAAAATAACGGTTTGAACTGCTGCTGTGAAAACGAATGGTCTCAAAATCACTGAAATACATAGCTTCAATTATCTAAAATATTTAAAAGGACGCATATACTTATAAATCCTAGTTTTAGTCACGTTATTAGTTCAATGAAATTATTATGTGACATAACCGTAACACGTTCACAAACAAAACGGCCAAATGATTTGTTCTCATGAGACAGGGGCTTGGGAAAGATGATCTCGATTACGTGTACACTAAGGCTGTGGGTTCTGTAAGACATGAATGTTTTAAATTGCGTTCGTGGTGCGGTAGGCATTCCAAGTCCCTCGTGTATTACATCTATACCATTATCTTTCTTAATCTCTTAGCCTGCGAGGCAATAATGTGAATAATATGTGCGTAATAACACCAAGGGACTAAGGGACTTCACTGGAAATTACGTACAGGAAAAGAACCGAGAGAGGTCTATTTGCTGCTTGGGGAGCGCTAAGGAGCCATTGGCTTCGGCAAGACGAATGGTAGAAGCGTTAGAAAGTAGAGAGAGCCCGAAAAGTCTTGTTTCAGGCGGGTAAAGATAGCAGCCAAGAAGAGCGAAGGACAAAACCGAAAAGCTAGCCCAGACTGAAGAGAATGGTAACTTAGTAGTATGAGAAAGACTGTGTCATTTCGTGGCACCACTGTTTTTGAGTTTTGCCAAAAATGCAGCCAATGAACTCAAAACATGGCGTATAATTCATCCAACAACCAATAACATTCATTCATCAACCGTTTGTTATCCTTTAGACACGTCATACGAAAGAACTTTTAACATTTGATTTAATTTTTTTATTTATTTTCGCCAAAAGCACTAAAAACTGTGTGTAAGGAATGGGGAAAATGTAAAATCTGCGCACGTTTTCTTGAGCTCCAGAATGTTTTCCTAGTTGAATGATGCATAAAATAACCTATAAAGTGATAGACAACGAGTGAACAGTAAGTCCAGAAGCAAATGAGTACTGCCTAAAAACAATATTCATAAAGTGCGTGTTTTTGCTAGAAAAATATTTTCCAGATTTTTGAATAAAAATTTGAGATTTTTCATTACGTTTATAAAAGGAGACCACGAGTCTTTTACTCAATGAGTACATGTATGCGCAAAACTCTCAACGGAAAAACACGATACAATGTATTTTTTCATGTTTGTGACATTCTGTTACCAAGTTGTAATAGAAGCATTTTCTTGTGATCGTTTTCGGAACTTCCATCAAGTCCCTTGTAAGAAAACATTTCCGTTCCGAACATCTACATTACTTCTCGCATTCCACTATTTGCTACGGCCGTGGTAAGTGGTCTTTCACACAATAAATGCATGTTCTGCAATATCAATCTGACATTATTGGTCACACCATGTGATGTCTCGTTTTTCGGAAGACGAAGAAAACACGTCCCAGCCAGCCTTCGACCTTCCAACGTCAATATACACGCTGAAGTGACAAACAGTCTGTTTCACAGGAGACCATTTACTTGATAGAGCGTCATACACCTACGGAAAAGGCTTTAGCCGAAGCAGAGAGAAAGACCCGTATTGCATGGCTTACTAGAAACAACAAAAAGGTCCCTTTTTAGAGAGTAACATTTATTCTTCGGGGAATTCTGATAACAAACAAGTACACGTAGTTCCATCAATACTGCATGAGCGAGCAGTTTTGAAACTACTATTATTCTCTCCAGCACACTCTTATATTTTTATTTCAATATTACAACATTCTAATGGCTAGGTACTAGCTAATTCATCAAAGAGCTATTTTAAGGAAAAATATTTTAAGATATTATTCTCCTGGAACAATTCTATCAACTTTCCAATTAGATATTCGACATTTAGTGCAAACTAGTGGAGCTACGGAATGGTACAGACGTTTTAGTAATAGTTTCCAACTTAGCATGCATGTTGGCTGTGTACTATGTATACGGGGAAGTAAAAGCGTACAATTAAAAACAATTCCAGCCTTTTTCTTCATGTAAATGTTTATATTTATTTTTATTAATCAATCTGATCACAATTTTAATGCAATGAATTGGCGCAGACTTTGAAATTGTTCCCGGTAGTCATTACGTTTTATACGTTATTCGCATCTACACTACGTAGGGGATACTTGTGGCATGTAGCAGTGAATAACACTCATATTTTAGCAAAAAACGAAAGAAAGAACGTTTAGAAAAGAAAAAAATACGCATTTGTTTTTAAAATCTATATTTACGCAATATTCGCTTGAAGATGTTAGAGAAAGCAGAAATACCGATTGGAGTATCCAGTCTCGAAAATTCCTCGCATAGTGCCGATATTCGATACAAGAAATGAAAGTCGAAATATTTCATTCTGCCAACCCATATATCGACAAACATTTAATCAATGGCAGCTGAGAAACAGGGCTTCATGCTGATATTAATGTGCAACTTTCGAGAATAATCACGAAAACAAAATTATTTAATGACCTCGTAAATATCAATTGATATTTCTTCAACCCTTCGTCCATAAAGTGACGCTCAATGCTGAATTCAACTTAATCAATTTTGTTTCACAAAACAACGTATTTCATTACAAAAATAAATGACTAAAATAAAAAATATAACATGATAGTCATATTTGACACAGCTTTGAGTTATGTGTTAGATTATTATTTTCTTTTGACAATTTATTGCAATGCCTTCAATGATTATTTATTTGTATAAAAGTATAATGTATATCATTTAAATTAATTTATGTAATAATATTATTATAAAACTCTGTATACATTATCAGTTTGAATTAATATTTTATTTCTTTCTAATTTGGAGCATTAAAATAATTGTGAATAACCTTAAGCACCTAATGAACTTTCAATTTTAATGTTAACAATACATTGTATTAATGAAGTCATTCTACCGACAGATATGATTTATTCCATTTCAAACCTCAATCTTCGGCTTTAAGAAAACAGTAAATGAATATTCAGAACAATGAAGCATTCAATTTAACAAAGAGTCCAATAAATTAAATATTAAATACCTAAGTACAATTAACGTTTTGTAAAAAATGTTTGTAAAATAATTTTTACAAACGTTTTTGTTGTTATTATTATTATTATTATTATTATTATTATTATTATTATTATTATTATTATTATAAAAATTAAATATAAAAATAAAACAGTATATTTCAAAGTTAACGAAAACTTGCAGAATATATTGGAGAACAGCGTTATGAAGTAATATTCATTAAATTTCAAACCAGTAAGAATAAGTATATAAAGGAACGATCTATCAATCATAACAATATAGCTTTCGTTTTCAACATAAAGTTCAAACCATTAAAAATGTATTACCAAAATACAATTAACGTCATGAAGAAAGAACCAGCATTTACCTCACTAGCTAACGTGTCATCAAGGTCAACCAGAAAATCAATATTTCATGTCTGTTTCACAAAGACCGGCAAGCATCCTATACCGTCCCACATAATAATTTATTTGAAGTGTTGGGTCAGAGCAATTTTGCCCAAATATACTCGTGAATGATCTCAAAATTTAAATGATAAATTGACTGAAAAACAAAAATACAAAGGCGATCTTAAACACTACAGTCTCAATTACGCACGAAGATAATAATTTTGTATTTAAAAAAAAACCTGAAATAAGAACCTTCACATTGGCAACTTAGATAGTGAATGAAGTACAGCACGAACGCGGAAGAAGTGTATGAAGCACTTGTTAGGCAGCAACTTTAACGCGCCGAGTTCAAGCGGCCAAGAGAGATCAGGCGTGATAGGGCGTTGCGTTTCCTTTTATCTCAAGGCAGGTCGCGCGCCGGGACACCGGTAATTACACCTCGTCGAGGTCGAGTCTGCGGCAAGCAGTTGGTTCCCCACCCCTCCGTCGCGGGCGCTGTCGTTATCACTGCGTTGTAAACAGGCGCGCAGCGGGGGAGCGTCGCTCTCGCGGTTCGCCAAACAACGTCTTCCGCTCCCCCGGCCCCGCTCCCGCAGCCCGCGGTTCGAGTTTTACTTCCCCCCCAACTCCCGGCGCCCGATTCGGAGCAGCCACGTTCCAGCCCGCATGCCGCTCCCACCCCCGCTCACTTCTCACTGGCCGTCCCCATCCTAGCCCCGCTGCAGCCCTACTCCGCTCCCGCCTCGCTTAGCCCCGCTCCCACTCCCTCCCACTCCGCTCCACCCGCGCACTCTCACATTCCGCCCACTCCCGCCTACCACTACAGGCCCTACTCCGTTCCCGCCACGCTTCAGCCCGCTCCCGCCTCGCTTCTGCCCGGCTCGCGCAACGTTCCGTCCCCACCCTGTTACCGTCCTTCTTCCACCCACTATCGCCCCGCCAACAATCCAATCCTCACCCGCCTCCCCCCTTTTATTTCCCATCCGCTCCCGCCTCACTCCTTTTTCCCTCGGCCACCGCTCCCGCACCGCCCCGTCCCCACCTCCATCGCCAGCCCCCCCACCTCCCTCTCGCCACCGCCCCCACCTCCGCTTCCGCAATTCCCCTCGCCTCTGCCTCCACCTCCGCCCTGTCCGCCACCTCCACCGCCTCTGCCCCCATCTTGGCCTCCGCTCCACCCCTCCCTTCACACTCGCCCCGCCTCAGCCCACGCCTGCACGTACACCACCGCGTCCGCATCAACTTGCGCCTTCCACACCGCCACAGTGTCCTAATCCACCCGTCTTTTGCCACGCCCAAGATTCGAGTTTCCCTTGCCCCTCCTTGCATCTGGGTTCTCGTCCCACCTCGCCTTCGCCTCAACCACACCTAAGGGGTTTGCTCCTCCGTACGCGCACGGGCCTCTCCAGCACTTCTCCTTTTGGGTTCTCCTCTTCCCTGCTCTTTCCTCTATTTTTCTCTCTGTCATATTTTGTCTGTTTCTTATTCGCCTCTCTCCCCGTTTTCCCTCGAATCATATCTCTTTATTTTGACACTTCTCACTTATTTCTGTCTTTACTCCTCTATATCCGTTTTCCGTAAGTTCTTGTCTACTCTCACCTTCTTCGCTTCTGACCTCTCTTTCTTATCGTATTATCAACTAGCTCTTTACTTTTACTCCCCTCGTTATCGAGACAACGATGAAACAGGCTTTGCGCAGTATATTTCCTCTTCTTTTTCTGTTTTCTAACGTTCCTTTTCATTTTTCATTCATTTTACCTTCTATTTAACTTCTTTTACACCGTAGTATCTTCCTTCTATTTCGAAACGTTTTATTTTTCTCGTCGCTTTTCTCATCCTTCCTATATTTGTTGTTTCAGCTTTTCACTCTTCTTCACATCACTGGGTTCACATACGCCTGAACTGTCTGATAATACCCATTGATAAAGCCTCCGATGATGACTGCAATACCTGAAATATTTCTTATATGCAACAAAGTTGCTTCAAAGTTCACATACGACCTGCCTGAGCCCTCCCATGCGTCACGTTTCCGCATTATTCAAACGCTCGTAAACGCTTGCAACCGAAAATATTTATTTAGTTGTGTTCCTTGCCTTGCGCTAGTTCTACACAAAAATCACAAACACGCTCATTTAAATATTCACCTGCACATCAATACGTATACATACCAGAACATATTAGTCATCGTTCGTAAGTTCAGCGCTGTCTTTACGGATCGCTCGCCATTGCACATCACTCTGCTTCGGCAGGGCAGGACTTGCGCCTTCTCTTCACTGCGTCTTTCCTCACTACGTCAGTCCTCACCATTGCGTCTTTCTCGTCCTCACTCCTATCGTCGTCTTTCCAGCTAACGCGTTACACAGCATCCTCGCAAACTATACCGTTCCCCTCTAGTCTACCTCGTCGTTCTTGCTCAACTCTGTGAGTGTGTGGTCTTTCTCTAAGGCTCTTTACTTACAATTACACCGTTTTCACTCTTCTTTCAGCTCTTTCTAACCGTTATTGTCCGTCCTCGCTATCCACCCCGCACTTGGTGTTCATCTTGTTATTCCTTTCCTCACCGTCCTCATCAACTTAGCCATTCTGCATCAATCATCTCAGTCTACGCTGAGATCACCGTTTTCGAACCTCTCAGACTGCACTGTCTTTGTCTCATCCTCCCATCTGGCCCTCCACATGACCTTTTTCTCCTTTCCCACCTCCTTCGCCATCCCCCATCATTTCATCCTCCTCGACAACCTTCTCTCCATTTTCTTATCACTTAAATTATAATTGTCTGTATTATGTTTTCTTGATAAAGTTTCCAAATCTGATTTTAAGACAATCAGTTTTCGCTTTTGGAGACAGTAACACAAATGCTTGTTTTTCTTAAAAACAAATTGTAATTGTTTTCTGCATTTCCTTCGTAAACGCCATTGTCTCCCCCTCGTGCCTCATTGTCCTCGCAGTCCTTGCAAACCTCACCGTTCCCACAATCATTTCTGCTCTCCCCACCCTCTCCTCCTACTTTCGTCTCCGCCTGCCCCCTCCGCCGCAACCACCCCCTCCCACTTCCCACCCCTCGCGCCATCACGAGTGCCGTCGCGGTCGAACGGCAAACTTCGCCGTGGTGGGAGCCCGGGCTTAGTTAATGAAGTTGGAAAGTTTCGGACTTCATTCTATAATCTCGTGGATTGGAGATCTTCCGTCGAGCCTCCTACAAGTGCGGCGGTGAAGGCAGCGAACGCAATTGAAATTTCCAGCGTGTAATTGGAATGACATCGCGTCACTTACTTCGTGCGCTCTTTATTCATAGTTAAATGAAAACTTTACTTTTGCAGCCGAGACCGGCTATTCGCTACTCTGGTTTTCTGACCTGATAGTTGGTTGTGGTATTTTTCTAAACACTTCGTGGTGAAATTTGAATCGAACTTACTGAATTTACATGATTCACTTCTCGGACTGACTCTGGTACTGAATGTTTTGAATAAGTGTGAACTTGCCTTGCAGGATGAATATTGGCTTATGTCACTTCCTCAGGATTTTGAATTACTCAAAACTCTTCAATTTGTTTGGAAAGAATCTCTACAGTACTTAGAATCCATTGAAATTCTTTTAGCTTCAAAATAAGAAACACAGATTATAACACAAAATAAGATGCGCAATTGACACACACGTGCTTTTAAAAATTGACCATTTACGTATTACAAAAGAAATTCATGGGTTTGTTTTTCGTTTCAGTAAAAAAAGTAATAAATAATTTCTTCAAATGTCGTTAAGAATTTAAAATGATCAAGCGTAAGAAGTGTAAAGTGAACGATTATGACTGTTTTATAAATAAAAAGCGCCATATATAGAACGATATACAATGCAACTAGTTTACAATGTTAAGTTTTATTCCTTGAGTACATACTTTAAAAACGGGCGAAGTAAGGAGCGCGTTTTCAAATTTTTACGAATGCAATAAAGCATCATTATAAATGAATTGCATACATTATTTTTTTCCAATAAAACACTATAAATTTACAAGTAATCCAAATTAATTTATGGAGAGAAGTTTTAAAAAAACCATTGGTCACTGTTCATTTTACCGCTAGCTTCTAATGTTTCTCTTACTGAGAGTAGCTGTATGTGTCATGACGCAATGATTCGTGCCACAAACGACAAATGCATCAAATGCACCGTAAGATGTCATTTTATGAAAGATTTCTTGCCGCGTAAATGGTCTTTTGTGAGACTGTACACATAAAAACATTCTATGCCATAGAGTCCAAAAACAGCATTGTTTATTTAATAGACATAACCTCCTTCGGCCGCAGATAATTGTAGCGCCACTTACGACGCCACGGACGCCATCGGATCCAGTAGACCTGGCAGTTCCCTGGCGGCGCAAACCAAACGTGACCAGACCGTAACCAAACCAATAGCCGGATCGCCGCCGGCGTGCATCACCGGGAGCCGCGCCGGCGGCGTTGCGGAGCGCAGTGATGTACAGCCACACGACTTCCCCCGCCGAGTGCACGCCCGCCTCCCCCCACGCCCCGCCCCGCGCGCACGCGGCAATCAATAGCGGCGACTGCGCTCACAACGTCTGGCGAGGTCGCGCGGGGCGAATTCGAACAAAAAAAAAAACTTTTGGAACAGGCAGTATATATATATATATATATTATATATATAATATATAT
Source organism: Gryllus bimaculatus (assembly GCA_017312745.1). Taxonomy (NCBI): domain Eukaryota; kingdom Metazoa; phylum Arthropoda; class Insecta; order Orthoptera; family Gryllidae; genus Gryllus; species Gryllus bimaculatus. The sequence goes on from BOPP01000156.1 coordinate 1,121,102, forward strand.
AACATAATAAAAAATTAAAATTTTTTAACAATCTTTAATAATACTTTAGTAAACTTAAACACTAACGTTTTTGTATATATTATACGTCTGTTGAATAAAGAGTGGAGTGGAGAGAGGAGAAGGAGGGGAAAGAAGGCGAGTGGCAAGAGAAGAAGTGGAGACGAGAGGAGAGCAGGTAAGAGATGGAGAGAATGTAGGATAGGAGGGTAAGATAACAATGAGACGAGAGTGAGAGAATATAGAGAGACAAGAAGCGAAAGAGAGAGAGAGAGAGAGAGAAAGAGGAGAGAAAGAGGAGAGAGAAAAGAAAGAGGAGATATTGGAGATAAAGCTCGATAAATCTAATAATACAAGTGTGAAGGTGAAATTCTTCTTGTCGCTTACCTGATCTCCACTTTGGTGAACTAATAGACAATCTTTATGATACAAAAATTGTAAATGTTTTATAGATTCTTAGTTTATTATTAACAAAATAATTCTTAATTACCATATTTATGATGATCAATGTCTTATGATTCTGTTATCAATGAATTTAGTCCCGATAGAAAGAGATATCAACTTCTTATGAAAACATTTGCTAAAATTGGTTCTTTTATTACAATTAACGATGCTTTAATTTGTGGATAGTTGTTCGATTATATGCCTTTACATGAAAGTGGTTTGCAGCAATACTCGTGTTAACAATTCTTCATTGATATTTGTGGCCATTTGATGAATTTGATTAATGTTACAGTGATTGCTATTCAAACACGCGAAATCAAACTGTGAGTGACTAAACAATTAATCATGCTCTCACAGAGTTTGCAGAATATTGCAGTCTGTGTTATTTTAAAATGTGTTTGATGTTACCCTTATCTACATTTTATGATGCCATTATCATTAGTAACTGAAAGTGATGAAGTAGTTGCAATTTACTTCGAACATTTAGGTTTGTGCGTTTCGCATGTTGCGTTGATCGAGCCAACCATATTTGTTCACAACTACTAACTTCTCAATAATTGACGCCATTATACAGAGAGAATACACATATTGCTTGTACTCGGAATGAGATATGAAATATATGTAGTTCTGATTATCCTCATGGAGTGAAATTGATATATAAATTTTATAATATAAATAATTATTTAAAAAATTTCAAGAAAACAGCACGTATATTCTCGCGCCTATTAATGGTTATGTAATACTATTTATACCACAAGTTCTCTCCAAATTGGCACATATCAGTCTTTCCAAAGAATTTGAAATTTTTCAATTTTCAAAAACTCAGTGATTTCAACGAAAATGAGAATTGCACCATTGTCCATCACACTATCCAACAACAAAATTTAATCAAAACTCTGGTCATTTTTTTGAAAATGTTTAAATGAATGTCACAGGTGATTTACGAGTATGTTCAGGACCTTCCAAAATTAAAATATTCGTTTTAAATTCAAGAGGTCGCGATATCTACAAGATCAGTTATTGAGGCATATCAATTTTGGAGAAAATCGGATGAATGGTGTAGACCTTTGCGTTGTTCACAGACGGGCAGGTAGACATTTTGTCGTCATTTGATTTTTCGGTGTCAGGGACCTACAAAACGGATTCTGGATACACAACGTGTTAGAGAATTTTTTCTTAATTTAGCAACTGCATTTCCCCACTTTTTCTTACTAGGGCTCTGTAATAAGAGTGTTTATGCCTAAAATTACCGTTTTTCGCACAGCGTTACATAATTTTATCTTTACTCCGTAGCGAGAACTTAAAATGGTTTGCTGGATTTACAATTCTCAAACGTTCGTTTGGAAAGATATAGTAATGAGATGAGGGCTACCCCTTCTTCCCCAAACTTCAACATGTGACAGGCTGTTAAAGATATCCTTATTTCAGGGCTACTGGGAAAGTCTGCGATGTAAATACGTGCGTGGCTAATTAGATAAACTTGCAGAAGCTTTTAGATTTGAACACTCGGCTTAGTCCCTTCCAACATAATTTTTGTGTTGTGTGCTCTGGTTTTCCACGGGAAGGGCAAGTGGACTTTGTAAAAATTAGAGTCGGCGTGGAACGAGAAAGGCGAAGGCAAGTTTATGATTAGTTCCACTGCATCTCAGTGACTATTAAACGCAGCGTCTGCCGGCTTAGTGTCTATTTAGTAGACGTGGCGAATGCCAAGTCGTGCGATGTGCTGCAAAATGTCTCCAACTGTTGCAAACTAGTGGGAGGGACAAACAACCATTCCCACTTATCCAGGATCCAGACTTTTTATCCTACTTATACAGAATAGACATGCGCTACCCTTTCTGGTGTAATGACCACAGCAGCTGACGTGCCCGCAATAATCAATCAGTCGTCAGGGGCCGCTGTTGGGCGACGCCGGCGCCGTGGGAGCGGCGCGTGGCCAAAGGAAGCTGAAGCCGCAAAGCCCGAGGTGCGAATGAAAAGAAGAGCGTCGCTTCCAGGAACATCTGAATGGCGAGAAGTGGGACGCAGTTTTCAAAGGATGCGGAAGAGTTTAGGAAAGAGCTGATCCACGGGAAGAAGAAAAGTTTTTACTGCACCTGAATTCAAGTTGATGCCTCTCCAGAGTGTGAACATTCCTGCCGAGAAAAGTTTACTTGATATGTTTTGAGGTTCGTTATTGGATGCGTATCCAATAGTGAAATGCATTTATTTTGATAATATTATAAAGTTTTAAATGATGTGTAAATGTGGAAACTAGTATTCTAAGAAGATTTAATACATCTGGAAACAAAAAAGGAAAGGATTTATTTTCCTTTCACTAAAGAGGTCGTTCCAGATCATAATCATAAGAATTTTGATATATTTCTGAGTGATGTAACTCAATTTTCTTCATTCGTTACAAATTACAAAATACAAAATTGTATTGAAAATCCGCCGCTGAGTTCCTACGCTTTGTCCAATTAGCGCGTCAAAAGAATCAGCATTCTAGCTGTGGAAGCAAGCTGTGGAAGTGAAGCACACGTTTCGTCCAGCCTTCTACTTTATCACATTTGCCATTCACCCAACTCGTGTGAAGCACTAACAAATTTTAGAAAATCTCCTATTTTTCATATGAATTCATTATTTCTCGCAAACAAATTTTATCTTGGCCAATTATACAAATCTTCTCGAATCAAATTTTGATTCAGCAAACAGCAATTCAGACCTCCACAAATTACACCTTATTCTTGTACTTAAACACCACAATACTCACAACTGAAACATTATTTCCTCTAATTTTCACAAGTTTCACATTAATCAATTAGTACATTCCCTTCACAACTAATTCAATGTTAATTTACAGTATATCGCCCTAATTATGACCAACCAGTGTGCGAGAGATCAACATTAATACTAGTCAACTAATTCTAATTTTTAAAGCCTCTGAAGGATATAGACGAACAGGTAGTAATTATTTTTAAGGAAACCTCCTACCAGCATTTACGTGCGTGGTTATACCTCCGGCCACTAAAGTTACGACCGTTATCTGATAATGCGGACAACGCTCTCCCCCCGTTTGTGGTGGCCGCACAAACCGCTGTGATGAATTTGGTAATGGTCACGAATACGTTATATTTCATCTTCTCCTGTTAATCCTGACATTAATGAAATGATTTCAGAGATACTAAACCGCGTCATACGCTTGCAACCACGAATTCCGACGCGGTTATAGTACAGTAGAACCCCGGCATTCCGAACTAATTTGGGGTGTGGTCTGTTCGGATTCGGAGATGTTCGGATTATCCGAAAAAATGTAGCGTACATATACATCTACAGGATTATCAGTCACAATGCAACTTAGCGTGAGATGTGAGAAAATGGCAACGTAGCGCAGCGATATAAAGTGGCAACACTGCGAACAACGGAGTACAGTACGTACATAACCAATCGCATGCTGGAGTGGTTGCTACATTGTTTAGAGTTGGAGCACAGTTTGAGTCGCTGCTGCTAAGGGATATTCTATGGACACTATTCAGAATAAATTGCGTTGACACACTGTGTTTGTGCTTTTTCGTTCATACAGTATGATAATACAAATCAGGTGTTACACCGAACAGATCAAGGTCAAGGAAAAAAAACAGTTCCTGTACCATTAAAAAGAAATTAGCAATCTTTAAGCTGGGTGACAATTGGAAAAGTACTGCGAAATAATAGTTCAGTTATACAGAAATTATAAAATTCTTTCTATACATTACAAATTTACATTTTATTTATATTTCCTTCATCCCGAATTTTGTTTCCATTATTCGAAAATTCGGATTAGCAAGGTTTTACTGTATTTTGTTCGGGGTCTGAAACACGGTGGCTAACTCGGGACTTTCCAGACACCAAATCACGAACTCATGAATGTTCATAGCTTGTTATAGGGCCCAAACTGTGTAGACTGAACCAATTATACGATACGGAGTTATATAGGTCGCGTCAGATACTCGGGTTCACGTTGCGCGCGAAAGAACATTATCCATATGTTCCCCTACCACATCCGCATTCCCATCCTCCACTCCATGCCTTGGTAGGATTCAATTACATCTCTCTCAAACTGTCGCGCAATGGGAAGACCTACAATCATAAGGTGCTCACTTTTTAGGTTGTTTTCGTAAGTTAGGTAGTTTAGGTAGCTCTGGGCATCAGCGTATGTCACTGCAGTGTCTCAGACCGGGAGGTACTAGGTTTCGAGTCTTGGAACTGGCAGAATTCTCGACAATAGCTGAATACCTAGGTCGAATTCAGCCGCTGTCTGGAGAATAATTCTAGTGGTCAGGTCCTCTGACAGGTAGTTTTCCGTGGTTTCTCCGATCAACACCTGGCAAATGCCGGAGTAGTACTCTAGGAAACGGACCAAAGAACGTGCGCGACCTGTCCTTCCTCTTCCTTGTCTTATCCTCACCCCCTACTTACATACGCTTACATTCACTGCATTACCACACATGGCGGGAGAGTGACCGGGAGGTTAGAGCGTGTCCCGGCCAGGGCGGAGGGAGATACCTGCTCGGAGAAAACCCCTCGAGCCGTCTTGTACGTCGGCGCCGGATATCTCAACATCAGCGGGGGAGGATTTTCGCTACCTTCCACAATAGAGACAGGCAATAATGTTAGGGGATTAATGACCTTAGTAGTTGCCGCGCTCGTAATCACTAATCAACCAGTCTAAGATGCTCCGTTCACTTTTATTGTCGCAGAGCGCAGCTTGCCTAAGCGCGGATCGCGGCTGGCGCAGTCGAGGAACTGGAGCATTTGCTAGGGACGCAGAGGGCAGGCAGGGGGCACGGAAACCAATCACTTTTACGACGATTTACGCATTACTGTATTCCTCTTCTTAAGATTTAAAAGTTTCAGACGGAAATAGTGATACTACATCAGCACGCTCATATTTTCTAGCATTATTTATGACTTTTGCAGTTTTCAGAAATCCTGAGGGTTCAGCAAAAATGAGGCCTGCGCAATATTTTAAGTTCCCTTGTTCTATTTTTGGAAATTAGAGAATGGGGAAAATTAGAGCTGTTTTGAGGATTTTTTCATAAATTGCTTTAACTTTAAGAAGAATTTACGCAAAACCTGCTAGTTTAATAAAAATGTACATGACCTTTCTTAAAGACATGTTTATTAGAACATAATTCATTGAAAAATTTCTATCATTAATTTTGTAGTTTTGTAATGTCAATATTTCGCAATTTTTAAATGTACAGAGTTCGTCGAAAATGAGGCCAACAACGATTCGTCGTTCTTTGGTACATACCAGAAAAAATAAAGAAAAAAGTGGAGCCATTTATGAGATGTGATTCTTTAAAAGTTGACTATATTTCACTAAAAATTACTCACATTTTCGAAAACTTAGAAAAGACCTTATATCAATATCTGTATATGGTGAATAGATTTCATTAAATAAAACTAACATCTATCTTCAATATTATAGTTGTATGAAGAAGCCGAAAAGTATATTGAACTTTTGTAATTTTACAAAATTTAGAGAGATCAACAAAAATGCGACCTGCGTCATTTCTTAAAATGTCTTATTCTCTATGCAAACAAATTAGCAAAAGAAAATTAAAAAAAATCGAAGACGTTAAGGATTCTTTTAATATAAGAATTGTGTCTAAAGAATGAAAGTTCGAATTCGTATTCATGTAAAACTCGAAGGGCGTTTAGGTTTGTTCAAATCGATTGGAGAGGGCAAGGGGCAAGGCAGAAGGAGAGAGTGAAGGAAAAGGGGAAGGCGACGTTCTAGCGCCCCTAGCTGACAATCAGGTTACATAATAATTTTGTTCAACTGGGAAGAAGTGCTTGGGCATGATTAAAAAGGTGATGGCGATGGTAATATCAAGGGAAGTAGTGAACAGTATGTCAAATACTGGGGTCGTGGCGTGAGAGTCATGAGAACTTCTGTAGGGGCGATGGCAGAGGCGGGGCTCTATTAATTAGAGCTGACGGTCTTAGCTGAAATAAAAATCTCGTGGCGAAAAAAGGAATGTAGTTTAAAAAGAAGGACGTAGTGGTGGGAAAAAAGACGAGGCTCCGGTGATTGCAAGGCTGACGGGGACGGTAATACCAGGGAAGGCAGTGAGCAATATGACGAAGGGTTCGTCGTCGTGGCGTCTGTATGGCGACGGTGGATGCGGAAGGGATGGTGATGGCGGAGGGAGGGTGGAGAAAGGGCTGAGGGGTGGTAGTGGGAGGGTGGTGGAAGAGTGGTGGAAGGTGGTTGGTGGGTTTGTGGGAGGGCGGAGAGAAGGAAGAGGGAGATCGGAAGGAAAGGCTGGCGCCGTAGTGCACTTTCCCGTGTATGCTTGGGTCCCATTCATTACGCAGAATTGCGGCGCTGGGCGGAGGAGGGGCGGCTGGCGGGGGAAAGGCTCGGCTAGAGAGAGGGCGGTGGCGGAGGGCGGCAGTGCGAGGCAGGTTGAGGTTGTGCCTGGGAGGCGGATGGGGTGGGGCGTGGGGGCAAGGTAAAGCAGGATGTGAGCGTG
>BOPP01000156.1:1131947-1150357 GCA_017312745.1 Gryllus bimaculatus
TACGTGCACGGCTTTTTTTCACTGAAAGATGTCTTAATACACATGCTACGGATTTATTTTAGAACTAATCAGAAATGTGGGTAATTGTTATACTGCACTTGAACCTATTCTCACAACTTCGAGTGAGAGGCATAGAGGTGAAAAGTGATCGTGAAGTAGTGATGGATCGTTTCAGCAAAATGACACTATATTTTCATGTAGGCTTGTTTTTCATGAGAACGTGGCGGTGATGATTTTTTTACCTAAAATTATTCATCCTGTAGTGCAATTTCAACTTAATTGCAAACGACTTAATAGGAAAACACCACTGGTTTAAATTATGAATAACCTTAAGCATGATCAATATTTGAGCTACTATTTTAATGTAAATACTCTCTATGTATATTAATTAAATACTTCGACATAATTATGAAATCATTTATTACAGCAATATCATTTTTTTTACGAAGTCTATGTTTACGTTAAGCAGTTTATTATTGTTTGAATTATATCACTTGCAGCCCTTACTCTACTGACTGCAGCTCTTACTATCTGACTCAAATTTCCTAGTTCTAAAGCCAGTCTATCATAATATTTCGCAATTTTGAAGCAGTTGAAGAAAAAACGTTCCTAGAGGTTCGTGTACAGTGGCTTGCAAACCGTGAATTCGCGGACTGGTCTCGACCTGTGGAACGGTGGAGTTTCAAAGTCCACAGAGTGCATGCCCCTCATGTAACATGTAAAAGAACCGTGGTTAAACGCTAAGCCAAAGGCTTGCGACAACTCCCACGCTAACCAGATCTCGTATTTTTCATCAAGTGAACGACACAATAAGCTGAAAAAGTGAACTGAATCGTTGTTTCGTCCGAGTGGCGTTTAATATGGGAGCCTAAACATGGTGCAATTGAGAGCCTAAGTAGTGCAGAAATTTGAATTGAATTGAAATAATTGAATTGAATTAATGACGTATTTTACGTGGCGAGACTCTGGCCATGAAGCCTGCTCTTCCATCTGACTACGCAAATTTCGCTACGCTCCTTTCACCAACTAGCAGAAAAAGGGGGTATTTCTTGGGTGAGAAACAGGCGATTTCAATTTAGCTCAGAGGCGTCATTGAGGCTTGAGGATCTTTTACATGCAAGTAAATCTACGAACATGGTACAGCCGGCTTTACTTCCCCTCCGAAGGAAGGCGTACGAAGTATTTTTGTCGCTCTTGAAAATCCACGGCTTCGAAAAGGTATGAACCCGCCAACTTGGGTACAACCGTTACACCATGGCCACAGAAATTTGAACATCAATGCAACTTGTGGGGTGTGCGCCACGAAACAAATTGCCAACCAGCTGCTCGGGAGTAACGCCGTTGTCTCTGCAGTCATCGGGAGGAATGTCCTAGGTTTTGAGTCCCTTCAGAGTCAAATATTTGACACAACTATTCTAGCTTTGTGGCTAAGTCGAATTGAAATATATTCCAGACAAGAGTTCTAGCAGCCGAATGCTTTGATCTGAAGTATTCTGTGAATTTGCCAATACCAGACGCATACCTGAAGAGTAGTACTGTAACAAACAAGTTACAGACCGCGTGCGTTCTTTCATCAACATTCTCTCCTTACATATACAGTAACAATAAAATATACATTACTATCAAACATGTTGGGAGACCATTCGAGAGCTTAGGGCAGTCCAGGTTAAGAGTTCTGTACGGGGAAGTCCTCTAACGGGACCCTGTAAAGTGGAGATACTTGGAAAGAAAAATACCCCATTCAGACGTGCCAAATATCAGCGGGGGAAGAATACCACCACTATAACGATCTAAGTACTAAACGTGACCGGAGTCAATACTCCCTCACACGACAAAAATGCAGAGCCTGATAATTAAGCAGCAACAAAAGCAGGACAAGAACGAACATTTCTAATCCAGTGCAAATTTTGGTGCAGTGACGACACTGCACACCGATTTTTTAATAGTAGATCTGTCATTTCAAAGTACCTATTTCAATTTTGAAATTTCATTACTATACTTAAAACTTGATTTTGAAAACGACTCACTATATTTATTCTACGCATATGTGTTAATTTTTAAATGACACGGTGTGCCATTTTCAAGCCTCCTTTATGAATTTTGAAATTTTAGTATGATAGTCGACTTCAGCGATCTTAAAAACATTAAAACATTTATTCACTCTCACATTTGCATCTTGGGTGAGAGTTTTGGGCGTTGGGAAGGGCGAGGGAAGGCGCGGCTGTTGGAACGGATTCACAGTGGCGCTGTTTGCGACGTCCACGAGGAAAACAACGCGAATGTGATCGATGTGGACGGCCAATCGTGACCTCGGGTCACCGCGACTCTTCAAAGCGTTCTCGGAATTCCACTGTCCGCCAACAAATACGAAGGTTCGCTTTTCCTTGTGACTCACTGCATGTCAGTGCACGCTTGATCCAGGACAATCAGAGATTGAAGCACGGTAGTGGTTTATTGCTTGGTAAACGCATTAATATTAACTATTTAATAATGATGGTACATTATTATGCTTCTAAAAGTAAATGTAGCTTTACTTCGCCTGAAATAGGAAATAATACCTAAATTCTTGTGTACAAAGGTAATTATTTACAGTATCACAGTCACTAATTTTCTTTTAAGATCAAAGCTGTAGAATTATTGTATACACACTACTAGTTTGTTTGTTGGTGATTTGAAAAACATTCAGATCACAAAAAGTGTAAATATTTTGTAAATATGATTGAAATAATTTCATAGAATCGTGAATATTCTTTATTCTCAATTTAAATGCGTTTAGAGGTTAACTACTTTTCCTACCAATTCTTTGATTATGTGACGCTGATGAAGCTAAGAAAATTTGAAAAAATCGTACTAGAATTTACTGAATACATAAGTAACTACATTGTGAAAAATGTGAAGTAAAATCATTTATAATATAATTTTCTCATGCGGTAATAAAACACAAGGGTGCTAGTCATCCTTGTTTAATAAATGGGCAGATTGTGACGTTTTGAGTGTCATTATCCACCAAATTGAAATTATTGCAGATTTGTATTATATACACGTTCTTGAACTAGAAATTAGAATATTACAATTTCATAACAAACAAGACTTCGAAAATTACAGTACAATAATAATTGTCGGAACAATGCACGAAATATGCAAGTTACGATATGTTAGCTTCGTTCCGGACAATACGAAGGCTACCCTAGGTTACACATGAAGGAGCCTTTTCTAAGATTTAGCCGAAGACAGATTTCTCTCTTCAGAGATTTGCCATTTACCCCCCGGTCACAGGAACATGCCCCTCGCGCACCGTAGTTTGACTTCTTTCGGGTGACGATCGCTTTTGCGGTGGCGAGACCACGCCGTCGCCTTCCGACCGAACTCCGAATCACACGGACCTTCAGGTTACGGGAAACCTCGAATACGTATCCCCAAACCAGATGAGACAACTCGGCCACAACAAGCGTTGTCGCTGCAGTGTCCCTGACCGGAAGGGCACAGTTCAAGTTCCGTCGCTGCACGTGGGGAGATTTCGATCACGCAGCTAGATACACAGCTAATTCCGATCTAGCCACTTTCAGAGAGTTTTCTGTTGACATGGTTTTCCGTGTTTTTTCCAATTACCACTCGAATGCCGGCGTAGAGCCCTTATAACCGAGTAACAAAACACAGGCGATCTAACATTCCTGACCTTTGCTCCCTCCAGTGGCCCCCTACACTTACATACGCTACACTAACATATTTGTCGGGAGACCAATTGGGCGCCTAATGATTTCCTCTCGTAGGGAGGTGCCTCACGGGGGGATACCTGGAGAGAGAAACCTTGCTAGTCGACGTGTAGATCGGTATATCAACTCTACCTACAACTTTCAACATGCTTCACATTCACAAGATGAACAACTAATGTAGTTGACACTCCCGGGATCACTAAAGGCTCACTCCCTCACTTATCCAAAAAGAGGTCAACTGCCTTTCGTTCATAACAGTTTTCCCTGAGCAGTTGCTACCGCACACGCTCATGAGAGCCCGGACGGGTAGAATGGAACGGGTAAAAACACCACGTATTCCGAGCGTTTGTGTGTCCCTTGACACACAAACCCACACACATACATACCCGGCATTAAAGCGTGTTAAGCATGCACCGCCCAGCTTCGTCTTCCCTTGCTTTCGGGGCACCGGAGACGACGCGGTATTTGCCAGCCGCCGGCGGGGCGCCTGCGTTCATTTCGGAGGCTTCCCGGCGCGGCGTCGCGACGCGGCGCGTGTCGTTTGTCAATACGTCAGCGCCGTCGCCGCCGACAGATGTCGCGCCGCGCGCTGCCTGCCGCGGCCGCCGCGCACTGGGCCCAAAGCAGTCCACTTTTCAAACTCATCGCTTACGCTCTCTTTTCTGTTGCTTCTACTTTCCATTTTCTCCTCATTCTACTACTTTCTCCTCAAGTTTACGTTGTTACTTTGTCATTTTTAGTCCCCGATTTCACCTTATCATTTTATAATTCCTCTTCTATTCATACTTTTTCCAATACTTTGCTTTTCCCTGTTTTATTTTATTCCTTATTCGCTCTCTCTCTCTTCCCCACTCTTCCTTTCCATATTTCGTTCCGTTCACATTCGTCTTTTCCTTCTGCATGTGTTTCTTCTCTACAATATCGTTCCTTTCCTCTTTTATTTTTCTTTTGCTCTTTTGCAATTCCTTCTTTTTTTATATTTTTATTCCACCTCTGACTACTAAACTTCAGGTATATGAACCCTTCCTGCACATTCGTACGTGCGTTTTTTTTCATTTGGGATTTTCTACGACCTACGTCAACTCGTGAGGTTTTCCTGCAGCCAGGTATCTCCCACTAGCATAGCACCGTCCTAGCAGGGGCACGTTCTAAGCTCTCGGCCGGTCTCCCGGCATGTACGGTAGTATAGTGCAGGTAAGTGTAAATGCAAGGGAAGAGGATAGGAAAATGAAGAGGACGGAAAGATCGCGCAAGGTCCGTGCCCCGTTTTTTTAGGGAACTGTTGCGACATTCGTCTGGTCAGCCGGTAGCTAGAATTCTCCTCCAGTCAGCGGTTGAATTCAACCTAGGTGACAATCTAATGTCGAAAATCCTACCACCAACGGGACTCAAACCCTAGGACCTCCGAGTCAGAGGCTCTGCAGTGACATCCATTGATGTCCTGAGCCACCTTTGCCGGAATTACAACAAATACATGCAAGATGTGAGGTGGCTAAAGAGGGAGTGCATTTGGAATAAAAGTCAAATACATGGAAGATGAACATTGACTTGGAATGCCAATGTGTGACAGAATATGCAATCACAAGGTGTGAGGGAAGGAAATTAGAAAAAAAACATAGCTTTTGGATCTCGATGATAGTAAACTCATAACTGAGGAAAGCTGTAAAAAAGTATAATTTTATAATCGTGAATTGGAAATGAAAGTGTGTGTTGTTTGAATCTTCCTTGTGTTTGTGTCATATTAGGACATAATTTCGATGCAAATTTCCTTGCTGTGAGGAGAGGTGGCTCAGGGCGTCAACCGATGTCTCTGACCGGGAGGTTCTAGTTTGATTCCCGACAGTGGCAGGATTATTGACACTAGCTTCGCAGCTGTGTCGAGTTCTGTCACTCTCTGGAGGATAATTCTAATGGTCGGCTGCTTTAATAGGTAGTTGTTCGTGTTTTTTTTTCGATCAATACCAGGCAAATGCCGGAGCAGAACCCTAACGATCGGGCTATGGAGCGTGCGCAATTTTTCCTTCTCATTCCTTGTCCTATCCTACCTTTTACTTACACATACACTAACATGTTCTTCACTACCACGCATGTCAGGAAACCGATCGGGAACTTAGATCTTGCCCCGGCTGGGGCGGTATCCCGCTGGGGGAGATACCTGGTAGTGTTGAGGGAAACCTCGTTAGCCGACAGGAGGTCGGCTTCGGTTCTCAATATTCAGCGGGTTATGTTTACCGCAATCTTTACGGAAAAAACATGCTCAGAACTTGTGGAAATAATGATCTTAGTAGTTGACGCGTCCGGTATCACTAACACTAGGGTGAAATTATAACTTCAGGCTAAAAGTACGCGATTTTAAAGGAAACGATTATTCTGATTTCGAAAATTATGTTAAAAAGTCTCTATAAAGCAATGTTAAAAAATAAGTATGTAGCTAATATTTAAAATTAACCAAATTCTATACTAATTTTCGTTTTATCACTCCAGTTACACTTCTACCAATTTTTTTAGCATGATTGATATGAGGTAAGAACCAGTTTAAAATGGAATACATACTTTAGTGCAATAATATCCAAACATTAAAATGGTATGTCAGTATTCTCCACAACAATTGTAGGACAAAGAGTTTTCCATACACCCACAACCTAAGGTTCCTTGTACAGGTAACACAACACTGGTGAGCAGCCCATGGTCTGTCCTGATCATAAACACGACAATTATAGTATAAAGAACACGCACGTTTTGTAATTTCAAATATTGTTTTTACTTTGAAGTTTGGGTGTAAATCTTCCACAAATGTAACAGTTGTTTTCGGGTTGATTCCCAGACTTTCGATGTGAAATGGCGATATGCATTGTATTGATCCGATTTCGTTCTACAGATCATGGAGCGAATTTCACTTAGTGAAAATCACAGAACTGTAATGTATTTGATGCACACGTAAACAAGACACAAACTTCACGCGCACTGCGGGTGCAATTCCACATGACACCGACTGACTCAATTTGCCACCCCAACAGTTGAATACTTGCATACTTGCAATATTGTAGGGAATTAAAATATTTTTTTCGCTGACTGTTGTGCAGTAGAAAATATGAGGGTGCATATGAATTGTTTTCAAAACATCCACTAAGACCTACTAAGACCACTAATACCTACTCGTAATTGAGAACGACTACGAGCCGTGAGAATAAAGACGGCAATCTTCGAATACAGAAGGTGAAAACAACCACGAAAGCCTAATTTTGTTGATATCTCATGAAAGGGTCATAGATGAACTGAACAAATATATATTATTTTTAAATAGAATTTATGCGTATTGATATCTTACAGGTGCAATTTAAATGTATTTGTATTAATAGCAAAATACGGTGTGATACAGTATAAAGATATCGTATATTTAAATATTGTGAAGTGATTCGACGTTTTTATTGTGATGCTCGTGATCTACGTACAAAATTGAGTATGTTGTGCACTCGACCTTCCTGGAGGTAAAACTCGTATTCCCTAGTGCAATGAACCAACTAACAACCTTGGCTGTACCGGGGCCATTTCGACACACTGTGCCTCCTCGCGGGCCCACCCCCTCCCGTACCGTCAAGGGCCTGTCGCGGATATTGCTTCTGGCTGTTGCGCCTCGTTTAGGGCCATCACTCGTCTTCACAAAGGCGGGCATTGCTAGACACGCGCCCTCACTCTTCGACCCGTCTCAACAGTTTTGACAAACTTGTTTTGTGGCTGTAACTCTTATTCATGCCACGTGCGTCTTGCTAGACATTCTCGCTTTGTCTTCTTCTTCGGCGAGTGCATAGAAAGAATGCATCTACTTCACGGGATACATACGTTGAGACTGAATGGCAGAAAAATTGGGTGCTTTATTAGTTTTTTAAAAAAAATTAAATGTTTCTCATAACAACTAAATTTTGAATAGAATTATTTCATAATTTTAACTACTGCAGGCTACTTTTATACATACACGCCTTGAAGAGAATGATATAGCTCTCCAGGAAGGAACCGTTGAAAACAATCTCTTACGCGAATTTTAAGCATATTTTATCTAATAAACTTCGATATTACGAATATCTAAGCCTCAATAAATACTCAATAGATGGTTTGAAAGAATACTTTCTATGAAAAAATGTGCATTGCAGAAACATATAAAAAGTACAGAATCATATGCATTGTTTATTCTTTACAAAGAAATAAAACTAGTATTTGTTCAGAAAGAAAAAAATAATCCAGAACGAAAAAAAACATCCTTTTTACACAATTTGACTGCTTTTTATTTCTTTATTAATTTTAGATGTGTTTATATGCTTTTGAAATGCGAATTTTTGAATAGAAAGAATTTTTTCAAATCAACTTTGGAGTGCTTATTGCGGCTAAGACATTTGGAATATGCAAGGAGTTTATTAGACAAAATATGTCTAAAATTGTCTTGGCTTATTTTCGAAGTTTCCTCATTCCCTCCCTCGACACTCACTCATACCTGTACATTAATACAATTATAACTCCTCTCATATGGGTTCAAAGTATAGCTTCACTATGCGCACGTTTTGTCGAGCTTTCTTTTTGCTATTTGTGTTTGAAGAGCTTGGGTTATGTGTTACTATTTTATTCGCAATACTAAAAACTACTTCTTCTACGAGTACTGATGTAAATTATTTTTCTACATCTCGGCAGTGAAAAGTGTTGTTTTGAACTGTTCCTAACCTCGATTTGCTGATACTTTTATTTATTATTCAACTGTGTATTTTTAAAGTGTGAAGAAGAAGTTTTGGAACGTTAGGAAACGTATGCAAATTGTTCTTCTCCCTTATACGTCATGTAGTTTCTACTATTCTTTGATGAATATGAATCAAATAAATAAAATTAACAAAACTCATTCTATTTGGGGGTCTAAGATTCCTGCTCGGCTTCCGTATCATTCATTTTCCCGTCGTGTCTACCAAACGATCAAGAGTCAAAGGCATTCGAGAGCGTTTGGAACAACTTCGGAAACTTTCACTAGTTCTCGCGTCCTCTCACGTCACCAATGCTCGCGGCTCTGACCACAGTTAGGTCGCTGGCAAATCCGTTTGTCGCTGTCTACCGTTCGCGTTCATATCCGCCCGTTGCGTAGGTGGTAGATGGCTATGCAAGTTTACTCCTTGTTCCTAAGACATACAGCCTACTGGTAGCAATAGCTTGCTTGACGACTCCATGGAACGTTACGAGTTTATCAGTACAACTATAGTCATGAGAGAAAACGATTTTACTTCAATTTTACTTCAAACACACTGGCACTTCAAGTTCACGAGCTGTATGGAGAGGAGGACACTGTTATCGAATCAGGAGCTTTGTTACGTCTTAAAGTTTTGGTTTTGGAGCTCTCGATTGGGTGACAATGTCCCTCCCTCCTTCCAGCTCGCGTCCTTGAAGTGCCACTCTTTTGAAATCGGTGTACAGTAAGAATTGCGCGCTCAGTTTTCCTTCACCGATGACGCTAAGACCTCCAAAAGCATCTCATTCAAAATTTTGGTTCTATGTAAAAGGGTATGGATGTAAAACAAAAAATAGTGACCAGAGAAGCTCTCATAACTGATCTCGTGGAGAGAGATAGGCAACTGCGTGAAAAGTAGATTTTATTGTTACACTCATGTCTTTTATTCCCTAATTGCCATTAGTAACAATTTCGAATACTGACACTACCATTCTAAGCGTTTTCTACCAAATACGGAAAATCGTAAGTTCAAGTCTGTGAAAAAATTGCCGCGTTTGAAAGAGGCTCATATTTGAAAATTACGTAATAGATAATACCGACATTAGAATGCTTAAGAAATCAAATTGATCATGATTAATCAACTCTCTGCGCGTTGTTATTGATTGCGTGGTAAATAAGCATATATTCTGTTCGTACGTCAATCAAATAAAGTGAATGATTAATATTTTTGGCAACGTGGACGCATTACATTCTCGGCGCGTATTTGCCCAACTCGCTTTCCGTCGGAGAAGTGTTTATAACAGGCCGCGAATAGAGTTCGTCTGAAGAACGACAATTTCCATTCAGAGAGGCGCCGAGTGATTTTGAGGCTCTGATTTACAGCCACAACGCCAATGTGGGCGTTGGCCCTCCAAATACGCTGACAACTCTGTGCGGGCATTTCCTGTTTCGTTTCAAGTGCCATATTTCAGTTCGAACACGACGCGGAAATTAATGGAATGACGCAGGCAATCCTCATCAGAAAAAATCTTTCGAGCTGACTGTGGGAGGGTGCAGGGTATGTACGCAGGCTCATGCACGAAGTGCTAGTGGGAGAACGAGTACGTGTTGGTGGGGCAATGCGTTGATTAGAGTACTTGTTTTGTGGGAAGTGTAGTAAGATGCGTTGGTGGGATAACGCTTCTGTGTGAAAACGCGTTGGTGGGAAGAGGCATTGGTGGAAGGATGCTTTGGTGAGAGGAAGTATTAATGGGAGAACGCGTTGAGATCAGTTGATGGAAGGATTAGGTAACGGCAGATCAAGGCAGTGGGAGGATGAGGAGGTGAGAGAGAGGCTGGTGAAGGAGCGTGCTAGAGGGAGAGCAAGCCGATGGGAACTGATCTGGTAGGAGGAAAGCGAAGACAGCCAGGGTTGATGGGAGGGTATGAAATGTGAGATCCGTTTAGAGATAAACAAAGCAACGAAAATAATTAATAGATTGAATTGGTTGGAATGGGGGTGGGATATATACGAGTGTAAAAGAAGGGCTGCAGGCTGGAGGCTGGGACGTTAAGAAACGGAGGGTGGGAGGAGCCGGTGGCGGAGAGGGGGTTGAGTATGGTAGCTGAGATAACGAGCGGTGATTGGCAGGCAGGTGAACGGATTTGCAGGAGGGTGATGTGGATAGCAGGTGAGAGTTGGAGGTGAAGTAGGTAATAAGAGAGTAGTGGGTGGGGTGAGGTGAGGTGACTGGGGGGTGAGTGATTCGGTGGGGGGAGGGGATGATGGCAGAGGGGAGTGGGATGATGGATGAAGGATGAGCGTAGTGTGATGGTGAGGTGAGGGACGAGGGTGAGGAAGTTGGGAGAGAATGGATGGTGGACTGGAAGGTGAGGGAGTGGGAGATGAATCGTGGTGACTGGAGGGTAGTGGGGCGGTAGGGTGAACGGTGACGGACGGTGAGGATAAGTGAGAGTGATAGTGGCGAAAGGGAGTGGGTGGGTGGGTGGGTGAAGGGATGTGTCCGGAGGGTGAGCGAGTAGAGGTGAAAGTGATAGCGACTGGAAGGTGAGTGGGTGGAGTGAGGGTGATTGTGACTGAGGATGCGCGAGTGGAGGTGAGGGTAATGGCGAGTGGAGGGTGAGTGGGAAAAGGGTTGGACGGGAATAAGAGGACAACCGCGCGTCTGCGGGTGATGGTGAGCGGGTGCAGGGGAAGCTGGGACGCAGAGCAAACATCGACGCGCTTTATTCCGCGAATTGGCTGCTGCTTCCAATCACGAATTAAATGAAATTCCTCCTAGTTGGCGAGCCATGCGTATGCAATGCGTGGGTATGCAATACACGGACCAAGGGTGGCGGAGAGTGACGATATTCAGAGTGGAGCAGGGGAAGAGGGGATCCGAGAGAGTAGGGAAGAACAATTAGGAGAGGAAATATGCTGCAATAAAGAATGAAAGAATTTTATGCCACTAAAAATGAACCTGTGCTAACAAGTTTCCTTCCAAAATTTTAACAATGGAAGGTATAAAGAATAGTATGTAGAAATCTGTTCAATATAATTTCCAAAACAAGTGATAACTCTAGTTCAAAAGAAGTTCTTGGTATCCGGGTAAGAAGGAGTTCCGCGGAATAGAAATATTTTGTTGAGCGAGACCGACAAATATTAAATGGTATTTAATAATAATAAGTAGAAGGCAGAAAAATATTGACTTGTGTCAAAATGATGAAACGGATAACTACAGAGTGATATAATGTGCCGTGCACGGTGCTGATATTATTTTGGTGGTTAACTTTAGTACATCTTTGAGTAGCTGATCAAAATGTAATGATCTGAGAATTATGAAAATGAAAGTTAGTAGAGAAAAGTGGTGACATGCATCCTTGAATTTTTTTCAAATAACAGAATTAACACAGATTTAAAAATAGAAATTTTAAAACTATTACAGTTATTATTATTATTATTATTATTATTATTATTATTATTATTATTATTAATATTATTTATTCAATTAAAATTAATTTAGTTAATATAGGATTAAAAACATTGTACTAAAAAATAGAAACTTTCTCGACGTTTGGAATGATTATTATCGGAAGAGCGACATTCTTCATACAAAGATTGGTACAAAAATATTGGGAAAGTAATGCTTATTACGACGAAAGGTCTTAAAAGGTGATTCGAGAAAATTATATAATCAAACGGGAAATGCATTTACCAAAATATTGTTTCAAAAAACATTGAAATAATGGTGAGCAATGATTTGCATGCGTCAATATTTGAGACTTTAATAACTTAATGCGGGATTTTAGGATTATAGGAAATTAATCAATAGGATGAAAACGTAAATTTAAAGTGAACTGAAAGGTACGATGAATGTCGTGTGAACGCTACAGAGAACTAGTGGTTCTACAGAATGGAGCAGACTTTCTCGTAGTTAAGTTTTCTAATTTCTTTGGTGTGGGCTAACTTTACGGTATTGCTTCATCCTCGAGCCATCTGCGATCTATCGGTGCCCAAAACAAATTTTTTGGAGCTTTTTTTCAAATATTTGGTATCCAAATTGTAGGTTCAAAATATTCCGTTTAAAATATTAAAGAAGGATATTATCTCGTCCTATATGAAAATTTTCATTGAAAAATTTGGAGCTGTTTTTAAGCAGAAATCATTTAAGCTCAAGTGTAAAGCAAAATTTTAAGCACTTTTTCACAGGAATATTTTGTTATCGAAGAACTTCATTTGTAGTACTTTCACTCACAGATGTAATAATATTCTCAAACAGCTAAAAATTAGCATATTAAGGGCTTGAGAAATATTTCAAAAAATACAATTATGTAATTTTTGAAAAATCAAAAGAATACAACAACCAGTACAAAACTCAGTCTAGATGGCTGAGATTGTTAAGGCAGTGTCGTAGCGGTCCCTGACTGAAAAATCGCGGGTATGAGTCCCACCTCGGCCATGGTTGTATTTGTGATTGTACTTTCACTCCCTATCATCACAATATCATATCATCTTCACAGCTACCATTCCGTTAAGTGTAATAGTGGTTGCTAATGACCTAGATGTTAGTGCGACCGTAAATCACAAAATAAACAACAAAAAACAGTGCAATTACTACTTCCCGTTATAAATACGATGCAAAGACTAGATGGGAAACGTGCGTGGGGAGCGTGGAGAAACACGCGAGAAAAAAGTATCTAGTGGAAGACAAAGTCAAGAACAGAAACGTGGGCTTCTATAGTGTAGACCTGCCGTACATATATACAACGGTGAATCACAGGAAGATTGTAATAAGTCTCAGAGGAGAGCAAGAAATAAATAGTGGAGAAAAAGAAATTCAAGAGCATGACAAAAAAGGTTATGTTTTTCGGGACGAGCAAGAGAAGAAGCGAGCGAGAGGCGGAGGCGGTGAGGCAACGGGCGCTCGTTCGTCGCCCCGCCGCCAGAGTGCGTCGGCGAAGGGCATCACTCATAACGGATGCGTCACTCCGAATTGAGCGGCCGTCGTGTCGCTGTGGTGACTGGCGAGTTTTATTTACGCGTTTGCACAGCAGCCCTGGTGGTGGCGCGCAAGAGCCGCACGTTGGGGCAACATCTCAAAAAACCGGCCAAAATATCAAAACGTTAGCCAAATGTAATGAAACTTTGTATACAATGGGTTTTGCGCGCGCCTTACGATTCCTATGTCAAAATGACAAATGACATAACGAATTAAAAAATTAAAAAACTTCAAAAAATGTTTCAATTTTCGTACAATTGTTAAACATGGTTATATGGGTTCGCTGATTCCAATTATAATGTCAACATTGCAAGAGAACAAAATGGCGGATTCCAAATTCAAAAATAGCAAGTAATAGCACCTTTTTGGGCATTTTAATAAGTAAAAAGTAGAGAATGAATATCTTACAAATTTTATTGAAAACATTTGTAAATATTATAACAGTTTTACAGTAAAAATACAAATTAATTGATAATATTGTTTAAACATTCATTATTAAGTAATTTTAACATGTTTTAAGTGATTTATACACATAAATATTGCACTCACCGTAATGATTTTTGTCCATTTTGAATGATGAAAATTGCTCAAAACAGCTGCTCGCTCAACGGCCACAGTTTCAATGATACAGAACGTCACTCAAACCATTTCAAATTAGACACTCTGGGAATCACTCAACCCAACTGCTTACTTGAAATTTCCTAAATAAAACCTTCTTTTTCTTCGGTTTTTGGCCAGCTTTTTCAGATCTTGCCCCAACGTGAGGCGATCAGAGAGGCGGTGGGGGCTGGGGCAGCGAGGACTGGGCGGAATAAATAACGGACGGATGGTATTTGCAAATGGTATTTACTCTTTGCCCCAAAATACTCGTTCAAAAGTGAATTGCTGGAAAATAAATCACCTTACGACTAGGTATTGTTGGTCTTTCTGACTATCACGATAGAAGATTCAATCTTTAAACGATTACAATTAGGGTCAGCAATCCTCAGTTCAAAAATTTAATGGACATGAAACATGTTTGTGCACCAAATAATACGATATTGGATTATTAGAATACTTTTAGAATAAGGATAGGAAACTTACCCAAATCCTTATATATAGAGAACAAAAAGTCATCGTCATATTCATCAAGGAATTAAGTAAATGATGTTGAGAGAGCTACTTGTTCAATAATACTTTTGATGCCCAATTTAAGCTCATCTTGAACGGTAATTGATGAATTGTTAGCACATAACACCATTCATGATCTTTATTTTTCTATTTGCATGTACACTTAAGTTTGTAGTAGAATGTTACAGTAGATCATTTTTGAGCTACCAATATATTCTCATTCTAAGATGGAATGATTCTGAGAAAATATGTCGTAAAATTGAACTTGACTTACCTAGACGATACGAAAAAAAAAAACTAACAATTTGCTTAAAACAAATTCCGCGTCTTTCAGCTCGAATCTCGTTTTGCTAATAAGATATAATGCAACTAGCATTACGAAAGACAGAAGAAGTATTTCGTTCTTACAATCATTAGCTGTAATCAAATGGATTATTCGGAATTTCTTTCCGGATTGGGGCAGGGGAGAGAGGAGCACGACAGTGGATGATGATGGGGAGGGGGACAACACAGATATAATGAGGTAGAGCGCAATTTGGTGGGTCAGTGATGGGTGTACATCAATGGCCCATCGCAGCAAACAGCGCGGAAGGGGCGGGATGGCCCCTGCAGCAGGGGCGGCGGCGGCGGTGGGTGTTGGGGACAGGTGCACCGACACGGCGGGGGTGGCGACAGGTGGGCAGCGCCCTGGCACGTGCTGCGGGAGGTGGGGAGGGGGTGTGGGATCAAGACATGGGGAAACACCAACGTCATGCACCCGAACCACCGCCGTCCAACCGGCCGCTGGTCGGACATTAGTGGCTATTAATTGGATGGCACATGTAGATCAGCAACATGTATGGCAGCGCAATAAATGTATTTAACTCCTAATTTATCATAAAAATACGTGCTGTATCGAATATTAAATACATAATAGTAATATGATATATACCATTATATACATTCCATATTTTGGTGCACATCCTATTCAATTTATGTGATTTCAAAAGCTTAAATATAACTTCTACGAAAATAATAAATAAAATAAAAAAAAATAGCAAACATTCAATGAACAGAGTAGGAACTCTTAGCATTAACCCTTGTTCTTGCAAGTAGTCACTGCTGTGACCTCATATTTACTGTCGAAATCGACCAACGAATTCTTTTATATCTGATAATTGTGTGTTCGTTTTCGCAATTTCAAAATACATTCGAATGTTGTTTCATCTTTTTGGGAAAGCATATAACATTCAAAATATTAATTTCGGTTTAGAAAACGTATTCTAGCAAGTAATTTTTCGAAGACGGTGAATATGTTATTTTAACAAAAAACAGGAATTGAGGATTGTGATGTGATGAACGTAGCAATCCGTATTATGTTATTCATTTTTTTCTGTGCAGTAGGTCAAACAAACAAGACCTACAGGATGCCTCCGTGATGCGACTAAAGAAGGGTTAAAGTCGAAGTCAAAGGCTTAAGAGTTTGCAAATGCGAGCTATGGATGGCCATGTGTGACATGAAAATCCACTCCCGCCTCGTGGAAGTCTACGGTCCACATATCAAGTCGAAGCAAACGGTTCCGCTATGTCATCAAAAACTCAGTGCGCTGATTGAGCTAGTGTTGGACACAACACGCCATGTGCGGTCATCAGCAGTAACAGACACACATCAAGTGTGTGGATGAAACAATTCAAGTTACTCTCCTCTTTTATTCTTATTTTTGAGGAAAATTTACTAATGTTTGTAGCTTCACTGTTGAAAGTTGGGATCCGATATGAAGGTTTTTCACTTTTAAAACAGTGATTTACAATATGCAGAATATTATTGGGTCTGACTAATTTTGTTCAAAGTGAGTAGATATTTCGGTCTATCATCCTTTTATCGGTGTTTATTACAATTGTTCTAATTCAAACATATGCATTTTTTCTGACATTGATATATATCTTGCTTATTTTAAAATTTGTATAACTATGTTTCTCTTTCGTATGTTTTGTACAAGAAACAAGTGAATATTGATCTACTTGTGAAACTTATATCCGACCAATTAAGGAAGTTTTACTATCAATCATTCTGTAAGTTTTAAAACTACAATTACACTTCATCGAGCTATAATGGATTCCTAATAAGATTTAATTTTTTAATATTTAAGTGCACGCTGTGCTATCAAAAAAATTAAATTGTAAGAAGTAAAACCTATTTAAACACATTATGTTCGATAACAAAGTGGTTGGCAGAAATAACTCGTCCCAATTGCATTTATCAATTGCATTTACCAGTAATTTAACACCAGGTTAAGGTTATTCTTTTCGATTAAACGTACTCTCTTCGATACTACGCGCGTACGCTAATGTATGTGCATACACGCAGGTTACACCGCAAACCCAAATCCCAACACATTCCTATATCGTTGAAACAACAATTGACCAATTTGCGGACAAGAACAACTGAAGCCACAAGAGCCCTCTCTGGCAGGAAACAGCGGTGGAACAGCCATCCGCCAACTCTTGTACGCTAACATTTACCTCTCGGACTTTGCTGTGTGGGGATAGTTTTAATTATTGATTATACTCGGCAACACACTAGTCGACCGCGAGGCCCGTCACGAGTGACAGGAGAAACCGCAGCAGAGGGCAGCACGAGCGGGTTGGCGAGGTGGGAGTGGGAGGATGGAGGGCGGCAGGAGGAGCGTTGACATCAAAGGAACCACACTGGGAGAGGTGGCTTAGGGCTTCAATTGACGTCACTCAGTGCCTCTGTTCGGGAGGTCCTAGGTTCGAGTTATGATGGTGACAGGAGTTTCGACACTAGCTAGACAGCTGGGTCGAGTTCTGTCGCTCTCTGGAGGAGTACTCTACCGCCCGGCTGCTCTAATAGGCAGTATTCCATAATATCTTGGATCAAACCAGGCGAATACTAGAGCCACGCCCTAAGAAACAGACCAAAGTTCACGCGCGATCTTTCTTTCCTCTTTCTTGTTCTATTCATACCCATTACATACACTTACATGCACTACACCACCACACATGCGGGATGATCGGTCGGATCTTAGTCTGTCTCGACTGAAGATGTGTCGCGCTGGTGGATATAGAAAACCTCCCTAGCAGACGGTAGGTCGGCGTCGGTTCTCGCCATCCATCAGCAGAAACACACTGCCACACCCCGAGGGAGAAAATTCACCACACTTACGGAACTAATGACCTTAGCAGTTGACGCACCCGAAATCACAATCAATCATCAATGGAACCTCCCTTCGAGCTTATTCAGTCCGTAAGCAGAGCCGATTCGCCCACGTGGGAACGCCTTCGCCTCAGGTTGAGATTCGACCAAAGTACACATCCGAACTAGTGATCGTGACTTTTGTATTTAAAATAATTTGAGAAGATAGTTTTTTATGAGTTACACGAGCTCTTCATCGTGTCCCGAAGCTCTTGATCGCTCTGTGCATCACTGCACCGCAAAGTATAGCGACAAGTCTAGCACATGCGCAGCAGAGAGCCAAGCCATTGCTGTAGAGGTCGCGGATCGTGACTTGCAAAGAGAGAGAGAGAGAATATGGGAGCGACATAAGGTAGATAGAAACAAAGAAAAAAAGAGAGAGCGAGGGAGCGAGAGTGAGACCGAGAGAGCGAGAGAGCGCGAGAGCGAGAGGGAGCGAGAGATGTAGAGAAATATTGCATGTGATTTTTCTGTTTTCGTGTTTTTTTATTTGTTTTTTTTTCTTGCGAATCGGCTGACTAGGACCACTTATGCATGCATCCGGCATTTACCGTGGCTCAGTATCATTAACGCGGTGGCAGGTGCATGTAACTTTCAATTGAGGACCAGCATTTAGCTGAGTTCGATTTTTATTCCGCAGGATTGTTAGCCGTGGGGGTATGGAAGATCAAATGATGATGATAATGAGGTGTGAAAGGACGTCACACTCA
>BOPP01000156.1:1150382-1169444 GCA_017312745.1 Gryllus bimaculatus
GGAAAAGAGAGAGATCGTAGTTCGTTCTTCTGAGCATCTCTATTAAATGTTGGAGTTGATCTTCAAGATATAGTGACCTAATTAAATGAAAACTAGTTTTATAACATGTAGAGATGTTTTTTGCAGAAAGGTATATGCATTTTGTGTTCCGTAGTTTCATGCTGCATCCATTTCGTATAAACAGTTTTTTCTTTCACACTTACATTTATTTCTTCCACAAACATTTCTTGCTTTGAAGTTTGTCCAATGGAAAGAACGGGAGAGTATTAATTTTTTTTCTTCTCTTAAGTGACTTTCATTAACATATGAAAGATGCCATACTATTGAATATTGTGTAAGGACCGTTTGGCAAAGTAGTAAAGACCCCATCTCATTATAAACTCTCAGTGAGTACTTCTGACATCGAATTCTCTTCTTCTCCAATTTTTGAGTGAAAAGCCTACCCCCCATATCTCCTGTATTCACTATTTGTATTTGATGTGAGATTTCCTCCCTTAATTAAACTATAAAAATCCGCGGACGGGTATTGTAGTTCTGTAATGCAAACCAATTGAAATTTTATCAAAAACCTTGTAATCGAATTTTGCCAAACCCCGCCTGCATTTGGGCAGTGCAACGCTGGTACTGTTTATTACTCGAACAAGTTGAGTGTTAGTAAGAGACGAGCGTAATCTAACAGGATGTCCACGTCATTGAGCCAATCAACTCCACAAATATTTGGAATATCCTGAAGGTTGGATGACCTCCCATGCCAATCCCGCTCCTGCCTCCCTCCCCCTTCTCTCTCTCTCTCGCTCTTCTCTCTCTCTCTCCTTCTGCCCCCATTACCAGAGCAAAAAGAAAAAATCCCTAAGCGATTATCGTCTTGTTCGTGACGGCTCTACCAATATTGTTTGGCACATTGCAGAAACAGTGGAATTTATCGGCCGCACCGCTGAGCCTTTGTTGGTACGCGTTGCAAGCGCCCGCGCGCAGGTCGGTTCGTTTAGTTAACCACCGCAGCTGCGCAACGCAGCAAAAACTTTCGGACGCAGCGCTCATGCGCGCTCGCAAGAAGCCCTCCCCAATTGACACAGGGGGCCAACGCGGAGCGGTGCAGAGACTCTGCGGGCACCGTTGCGGAACTGAACTGCAATCGCGGGGGCACGTCACGACCGGCAGGATCCTGGGCAAAAAATTCTGTACGTGATCAACGAAGAAACTAAGTTTTAGTCCAGACGTTTTGTAAGAGATCATTGTGGGAGGTTTCTGTGATGAAAGTGAAAATTTTTAATTTATTTTCTGTATGAAGTTAACGTTTCTTACGGGACAGTGTGATAATATTTTAAGCAATATGATCTGCGCAAAAGAAAATTAAAAAATGTTCGATTACAGAAAGGGAATTATTTTCAAATTTCATTGCCTTTGTTAAATCCTTAAAGCATTCTCTAAAAATGATAATTTCAAAATGTAACTCATCCTTACTTTATTAAAAATAATTTTACATAAAGTCCTATTAACATTGTTTATGCTATTATATTAACAAATTAACATTACGATAGTTTTGGAAGCTATTTATACAATTTACCGAATAATTTTATTATCGATATTTCAAAAAAGCTATCTTCAGATATTTTCGCATTTTGATACAATAGTATGAATGGTGAAGAACACGAATATTTAAAAAATGAAAACGTCAATTTTCGTGCACCTTCAACACGTTAAAGAGTGGTGCTATACGTTGCTCAGTCGAAATAACATTTTCTTTACACAGTAAGTTCGAAAATTACTTTTTCATATTTTATTACAAAATGCAGAATATCCCGGTTGATTCACGTCAAAAGGTATTATTTGAATAAAAAATGCATTATTAAATGTGAATGAATAATTAATCACATAGAAATCAAATATTGAGGAAACATTTCCAAGTTATATGTAGTTGACGGTACGAGTATATTGTAAAGATTTTTAGGTTGGTATATTCTGTTTAAAAAGTAGAAAGACGCCATTCACCGTTGATAGACCTGACTGCTCTTCTCTTCAGGGAGAAAGCGAGGTTCAGTCCCGCGAGCGAGGGACTGAGACGAGGGGCAGCGAGGGCAGGGGCGGGGGCGGGGCGGCGGCGGACGGCAAATGATGTCGGGTGGAGAGGAGGGAAGGGCGGAGGTGGGAGGAGGTCGATGGTGGCGGGAAGCGGAGCGGGGTTGCGGACGACGGAAGATGATGATGGTGGAGCGTGGCCTGTAGCAGGGGCAAGAACTGAAAACATAGCGAGTTAGAAGCATTATCTGTAGCGGTTTGCGTAGCGAGAACAGCAGAAGGGTCCGGGTGCGGCAATGAGGGCAGCTGCGGGTGCGGTAGCTGATTAATTTATTGTTGGTGATTCCAAGCACGTCAACTGCTGAGGTCATTTGTTACGTAACTGCAAGTGCATTTTTTGTCGCGAAAAGGGGCGACGATCTTCCCTGGAACCAGCGCGGACCTTCCCATCAGCTTGCGGAGATTTTGCCCAACCAGTATCTCCCACCAGGGGGCCTCAGTCAGGACCGCTCTAAGCTCCTGACTGGTTGTCACCGCATATCTGTTAGTGTTGTGCCGTCTGAGTGTAAGTGTATGTAAGTAAGAGGTGAGGATAGTCCAAGGACGAGAGGAAATATACCGCGCGACATCTGTTGCTCGTTTGTTAGAGACTGCTCCGCATTTGCCTGGTGTTATCGGGGAAATCAGGGAAAACTACCGACCAGAGCAGCAAACTGCTAGAACTCCACTCCAACAGCGACTGAATTGGACCTAATCTCCTAGCTAGTGTCAAGTTCTGCCCTGTCGGCTTTGTAATCTTAGGACTTCCCGGTTCCCGCCGGACACACACAGTGACGTCAGTTGATGCCCAACTTTGCCTGTTGGTGTGGTAGCGGAACGGAAGCCGAAGTGGTTGTGCTGCTGTAGCGATTACGTGTCGGGGTGGTAGAGTGGCAAGAGCGGGGACGTTGGAGGGCGGTAGCGGGGGCAGTTAGGGGTTATGGTTGGTGCGGGCGTGTGGGGGTCATGGCGGTGCGGTAGCCATAACGATGACGGGGCCGGAGTGTGGGGTTGTTCTGGGGGCGGGCGCGGGGATGGGAGCGGCGCCGCTAGCAAAGGAGGCGCAGCGGAGCGGAGAGCGCGAGGCGAGTGGGGTCGGGGGGTGGGCGTGGCTGATTGCGGCGCGCGGGGTCCTCGCCGCTTTGGCGGTGCGTGAGCGCGCAATTGCGCTGCCGCCGCTGCAAAAACGAGAGGCGCGGTAATCAAACTAACCGCTACGCGCGAGCCGCGCGCAGGTCGGACAAACAATATCGCGGCGGCGGGCGGCGGCTGGCGGGCGGCCGGCGGGCGGCGGGCGGCGGGCGGCGGCGGCGGGCGGCGGCGGGCGGGCAGCGGCGGGCGGCGGGCAGCGGCGGGCGGCGGCGGGTCGGGCGCGTCGCGTGGGCGAAACACCAAATGGGCAGCGGCGGCCACCGGGAACCGAGGATGAGTGTGCACAGCTCACCGCGTACACGCGACCCTTGCAGTCGTTACGCGGGCCGAGTGAACACGCTTGGGTCGCTGCAGTGAAGTGTTTTGTGTGTTGGTAACATGCTAGAAAAGGATATTACGTATGCAATATTAGTTTATTGCGTCTCTATTATATTTTACTTTTTTCCTATACGCACGTATTTAAGGAGTAATAAACGTAGTGTAGAGAAAGTTATGTAATGCGGTGGATAACCGTTTCGAGGTTCTTTTCTAAGAGTTTTTTTCAAAACCGTCTGGTCGTCTGTCTGTCTTCCTGTCTGTTGGCGATCTGCTTCCTGTCTGTCAAGGTGTCAATAATTTTGTTTACGGTCTCAGTCACTTAAAAAAATCCAAAACAAATTTAAATTTACGATATTTACTAAAGATTGCAAATATTTAATGTTCTCTTCCATGTATTTATCATATTGCCGGCTTACGGGCATGTAGTGATATATGAATAGACGACTTTAAAGAAGAGGTCCGTTCGCCATTACTATTGAGTGTGTTGGACGTTTTGGATACCAAATACCTTTATATTCTGGTATGTAAACAATTATACTAATATATTATAATTGCAGTGTTTTTGGATACTGGTTTTGATAAATATATATAATTTTTGTAATGTTGGGTGAGAATGCTTTGTTGTTAAGTAGTGGCTGCTGTTCTTTGGAAAAACATATTTTGAGGTTGTTCAGCAGCATTTTGTTACTGGAGTACACTAGTTTTCATTAAAAGAAAATAATTTATTGTAGGAATAAATAATAATAATAATAATAATTAATTAATTTTAATTATTATTATTATTATTATTATTATTATTAATTACATAATCAGATGGCGCGACTCCTGCTTAGCGCAGTAAGTGCTGTAGTTGGTATCTGAACAAGAATATCGGCAGCGTTCGAGTTCCGCTCGGACATGGGTTGCATTGTGTTGTTTGTATAATAATAATAATAATAATAATAATAATTATTATTATTATTATTTATCCTACAATAAATTATTTTCTTTAATGAAAACTAGTGTACTCCAGTAACAAAAATGCTGCTGAACAAAACCTCAAAATATGTTTTTCCAAAGAACAGCAAGCACACTACTTAAAACAACAAAGCATTCTCATCCAACATTACAAAAAATTATATATATTTTATCAAAACCAGTATCCAAAAACACTGCAATTATAATATATTAGTATAATTGTTTACATACCCAGAATATAAAGGTATTTGGTATTCCAAAACGTCCAACACGTCAATAGCAATGGCGAACGACCTCTTCTTTAAAGTCTGTCTATCATATATCACTACGATGCGCCGTAAGCCGCAATATGATAATACATGGAAGAGAACAATTAAATATTTGCAATCTTTAGTAAATATCGTAAATTTAAATTTGTTTTGGATTTTTTTTAAGTGACTGAGTACGTAACAAAATTATTGACACCTCTGACAGACAGGAAGGCAGATACGCCAACAGACAGGAAGACAGACAGACGACCAGACGTTTTGAAAAAAACTCTTAGAAAAGAACCTCGAAACCGGTTATCCACCGCATTACATAACTTTCTCTACACTACGTTTATTACTCCTTAAATACGTGCGTATAGGAAAAAGTAAAATATAATAGAGACGCAATAAACTAATATTGCATACGTAATATCCTTTTCTAGCCATGTTACCAACACACAAAACACTTCACTGCAGCGACCCAAGCGTGTTCACTCGGCCCGCGTAACGACTGCCAAGGGTCGCGTGTACGCGGCTGAGCTGTGCACACTCATCCTCGCTTCCCGGTGGCCGCCGCTGCCCATTTGGTGTTTCGCCCACGCGACCGCGCCCGCCGCTGCCCGCGCGCCCCGCCGCCGCCGGCCGCGGCCGCCAGCGCGCCGTGCCGCGATATTGTTTGTCCGACCTGCGCGCGGCTCGCGCGTAGCGGTTAGTTTGATTACCGCGCCTCTCGTTTTTGCAGCGGCGGCAGCAATTGCGCGATCACGCACCGCCAAAGCGGCGAGGACCCCGCGCGCCGCAATCAGCCACGCCCACCCCCCGACCCCACTCGCCTCGCGCTTGCTCCACCTGCGCCTCCTTTGCTAGCGGCGCCGCTTTCCCATCCCCCGCTGTGCCGCCCAAACAACCCACACCCGCCCGTCACGATGGTCCGTACTCGCCCCTGCCCCAAGGCGCTCACTACCTAAGCCCCCGCTACGCTCCTCCAGTCCCCGCTCTTGCCACTCTACCACCCCCGACACGTAATCGCTACAGCAGCACAACCACTTCGGCTTCCGTTCCCGCTACCACACCAACAGGCAAAGTTGGGCATCAACTGACGTCACTGTGGTGTGTCCGGCCGGGGAACCGGGAAGTCCTAAGATTCAAAGCCCGACAGTGGCAGAACTTTTGACACTAGCTAGAGAGTTAGGTCCAATTCAGTCGCTGTCTGGAGTGGAGTTCTAGCAGTTTGCTGCTCTGGTCGGTAGTTTTCCCTGATTTCCCCGATCAACACCAGGCAAATGCCGGAGCAGTACTCTAACAAACGAGCAACAGATCGCGCGGTATATTTCCTTCCTCGTCCTTGACTTATCCTCACCTCTTACTTACATACACTTACACTCAGACGCACAACACTAACAGATATGCGGTGACACCAGTCAGGAGCTTAGAGCTGGTCCTGACTGAGGCCCCGCTGGTGGGAGATACCTGGTTGGGCAAAATCTCCGCAAGCTGATGGGAAGGTCCGCGCTGGTTCCAAGGGAAGATCGTCGCCCCTTTTCGCGACAAAAAATGCACTGCAGTTACGTAACAAATGACCTCAGCAGTTGACGTGCCTGGAATCACCAACAATAAATTAATCAAGCTACCGCACCCGCAGCTGCCCTCATTGCCGCACCCGGACCCTTCTGCTGTTCTCGCTACGCAACCGCTACAGATAATGCTTCTGAACTCGCTATGTTTTCAGTTCTTGCCCCTGCTACAGGCCACGCTCCACCATCATCATCTCCGTCGTCCGCAACCCCGCTCGTTTCCGCTCCACCATCGGACCTCCCCCACCTCACGCCCTTCCCCTCCTCTTCCACCCAACATCATTTGCCGTCCGCCGCCGCCCCCGCCCCCGCCCCTGCCCTCGCTGCCCCTCGTCTGTCAGTCCCTCGCTCGCGGGACTGAACCTCGCTTCTCCCTGAAGAGAAGAGCAGGTCAGGTCTATCAACGGGTGAATGGCGCTCTTTCTACTTTTTAAACAGAATATACCAACCTAAAAATCTTTACAATATACTCGTACCGTCAACTACATATAACTTGGAAATTGTTTCCTCAATATTTGATTTCTATGTGACTTAATTATTCATTCACATTTAATAATGGCATTTTTATTTCA
Source organism: Gryllus bimaculatus (assembly GCA_017312745.1). Taxonomy (NCBI): domain Eukaryota; kingdom Metazoa; phylum Arthropoda; class Insecta; order Orthoptera; family Gryllidae; genus Gryllus; species Gryllus bimaculatus. The sequence continues at coordinate 1,157,262 of BOPP01000156.1, forward strand.
AATAATACCTTTTGACGTGAATCAACGGGATATTCTGCAATTTTGAATAAAAATATGAAAAAGTAATCTTTCGAACTTACTGTGTAAAGAAAATGTTATTTCGACTGAGCCAACGTATAGCACACTCTTTAACGTGTTGAAGGTTGACGAAAATTGACGTTTTCATTTTTTAAATATTTCGTGTTCTTCACCATTCATACTAATTATCAATGTCGAAAATATCTGAAGATAGCTTTTTTTGAAATATCGATAATAAAATTATTCGTAAATTGTATAAATAGCTTCCAAAACTAATCGTAATTTAATTGTAATAATAATAGCAATAACAATTTAATAGACTTTAATGTAAATTATTTTTAAAGTAAGGATGAGTTACATTTTGAAATTATAATTTTAGAGAACTGCTTAAGGATTAACAAAGGCAATGAAATTTGAAAATAATTCCCTTTCTGTAGATCGAACATTTTTTAATTTTCTTTGCGCAGATCATATGCTTAAAATATTTATCACACTGTCCCGTAAGAAACGTTACTTCATACAGAAAAATAATTAAAATTTTCACTTTCATCACAGAACCTCCCACAATGATCTCTCTACAAAACTTGTGACTAAAACTTAGTTTCTTCCGTTGATCACGTACAGAATTTTTTGCGCCAGGATTCCTGGCCGGTCGCTGCGTGCGCCGCCGATTGCAGTTCAGTTCCCGCAACGGTGCCCGCAGAGTCTCTGCACCGCTCCGCGTGGCCCTGTGTCAATTGGGAGGGCTTCTTGCCGAGCGCGCATAGAGCGCTGCGTCCGAGGTTTTGCTGCGTTGCGAGCGCGGGGTTAACTAAACGAACCGACCGCGCGCGGCGCTTTGCAACGCGTACCAACCAAAGCTCAGCGTGGGCCGATAATTCCACTGTTCTTGCAATGTGCCAAACAATATTGGTAGAGCCGTCACGAACAATGACGATAATCGCTTAGGGATTTTTTTCTTTTGCTCTGGTGATGGGCAGAGAGAGAGAGAGAGAGAGAGGGAGAGAGAGAGGAAGGGGGGAGGGAGGCAGGATCGGGATTGGATGGGAGGTCATCCAACCTCAGGATATTCCAATATTTGTGGAGTTTGGCCAATGACGTGGACATTCCTGTTAGATTTACGCTCGCTCTTACTAACACTCAATTGTTCGAGTAATAACAGTCCAGGTTGCACTCCAAATGCAGGCGGGTGTTGGCAAAATTCGATTACAAGGTTTTGATAAAAGTCAATTTGATTGCATTACAGAACTACAATACCGGTTGATTTAATTAAGGAAACTCCTCACATCAATACAAATAGTGAATACAGGGATAGGGGGTAGGCTTTTCACTCAAAAATTGGAGAAGAAGAGAATTCGATGTGAGTACTCACTGAGATTTTATAATGAAGATGGTCTTTACTACTTGCAAACGTCCTTACACTAATATCAATTAGTATGGCTATCTTCATATGTTAATGAAGTCACTTAAGAGAGAAAAAAAATTAATACTCTCCCTTTTTCCATTGACATAACTTCAAGCAATAAATGTTAGTAGAAAATGAATGTAAGAAAACTAATGTTATACGAAATGGATTGCAGCATGAACTATGGACACAAAATGCATATACTTTACTGCAAAAAACATTTCTACAATTTTAAAAGTAGTTTTCATTTAATAGGTCACTATATCTTGAAGATCAACGCCAACATTTAATAGAGATGCTCAAAGAACGAACTACGACCATTCTCAGTATTAAGTATAAAGCAAACTTCAGTTTGGACGACTTGAGGAAGATAAGGGAAATAATGTGCCACGTACTTGGGTGCTAAGCGCTAAGACTGTGGGTTGGAATCCCCCCTCATATGGCTAGAGTATTTTCAGTTGTATTGAGAGAGTTTGGATCCCATATTTGTCGTGAATCATATTGTACCCGATGTGAATGGAATGGAAGTCATTTTCGTCAACTTAATATTAACCCTTAACCCTTTGACTTCTCTAGACGAGTTGATACGCAAACTATTTCCGTGCGTGTTAACCTCTAGACGATTTATGACGCTAATTCAGGTTGTCGCTGGGAACGTCTGGACGAAATTGAACGCAGAACCTCGATGTCACAGGAGCCTTAAGACGACTTCATTCGTGCAGGCGTGCTTTCGGCTATCGCTAAAGGCCCATTAACAATGCGAACGTAAACATAAGAGTAGCGCATAGACATAATCATTAACATAAGTGAGAGACTAAAGTATTCACAATGTCTAACATAAACGTAAGCAAAATAAGAGTTTCTATTGGCTGTGAGACATGGTTTACTGTTGGTTGGATGTGAGAATCGATTTCAAGGTACCGACTGTGTCCATGACGCATATGGTGTTAGTTCTTCTATCGACTTTGCTCCAATTTCGATTCTCGATTTGGAGTTACCATTCTGTGATTGGTTTATTTGTTATGTCTTACTTAAACACAAGCACAGAATCTTGAAGCTTGCAAGCTTTTAAGTTAATGTCTTACGTGTTATGCTTATGCGAACGCATTGTAAATGAGTCCGCTTATGGACGTAGTCTTGAATTTTATGTAAACGTCATGCTTATGTTTATGTTTGCATTGTGAATGGGCCTTAAGACTTACTGAGTTGTCTTGTGCGATATCTATGTGTGAGCAAGCTCAGACCACAAATGAGCACGCAGCGAGAAGCTTGACGAAAGACGCGTGACTTACACTCGGCCAGCCCGTAGCAGTTAAAGGGTTAGAGAGCTAGCTTTCGACGTCTCTCTAAATAAGAACTCACTCGACGTTTCCCGACGTTTGCCGCACACAGCGAGACTGATGATGACGGCAAAGTGATTGAAAGCCGACTCTCTAAATAAATATATTAAGTTGACGGAGATTACTTCCATTATTTTATGTAATTACGTCAACAATACTCCATCAGAATTCCCACAATTGTGAACCCGATTCCTATTACAAATTTCCTTCCCCCTTCTTTGTAAACAGTAATTACGTGACATTGGGCCGTGACGAGAGTCACATCTCTAAGAGTGTTCTAGGAGCAGCCTGGACTCCTATCTCGAAGCATATTTAAACACTGATGCGTTTACGAGTTACCTACTGGCGATCAAGAAAGTCCTTTTTCCGACAAGGTATTCTAGTCACATAAGTAAATAGGTGATTGCATCTAGAGTTTACAATATGGAACAGTGCAAGCTGTACAAGGACAAAAATTGCAATATTAGTGCAGGAGTAGCTAGTGTTAATTATATACATATAATTTAGTTCAGTAAAGAACTGAATAAAGTTTTGTAACAAGACGGATTCGTGCTTTCTATTGATTGATATATTTCTAAGGTCATAGAATCTAACATAATTAACTTTGGTGAACACGCATCATTTTATTCTCAAAGAACCTATCAAAGGGATAGATTTTCGAACAAATAAATTATTCTCGCAAAACGTTAGAACTTTAATTTTTAATGTCATTCACGATGAACTATATGCTCCCATATTGTCACAAATCGGTAACTGTACAGCTCTGTGTTTTTAATCGTATTTGAGGTTTACATATTTACACTTCCATTTAAATTTATATTTCGGGCAATGAAATTCCTTATAATACTAAATGACAGAATGCAAATATTTTAATAACTTTGTATGAGAATATTTACATTTTGTTAATAACCTTTGTGAGAGATTGTGTCGTTTATTGTCCACAATGATTAGTTCAATGTGACCACCTACACATTCTGCATTACAATTCACAGAAAAGTATAAATGAGTTGCGAAATACAAATAAAGCTCCTAATAAGGGCATGAAAAACAGGTCTAATGTAATAATGTGCGTGAAAAACAAAGAGGATAATGTGTGCATAATTTCATACCGATATAAAAAGAGGATATTATGAATTGAAGTACATAATAAATATGTACAACCATAAAATGATTTGTTTTTTAAATTTGGAATGCAGCCTTTATATAAATCGAAGAGAATACAATGAAAATGTGACATTCAAGCATAAAAAAGTTTTGTGGCACAATTAATAATTAACTATTCTATATTTAATTCCATAATTAGTTCCATTTACCTTGGTAACATAAATAACACTGTAGTACAAGGGAAAATACTCAGTGCTGGAAATTCTACTCTGAGGTGACAACAGTCATGGGTTAGCAATATGCGAATACACAGATGACAATAGCATTGCGAACAAAAGGTATAAAAGGACATTGCATTGGCAGACATTTCAGTTCTACTGAAGAGATGCATGTGAAAAGGATTCGTAATTATGGGGGCACGACGGGAATAAACAGACTTTGCAGCATGGTTGTAACTAGAAGCATGGGACATTCAATTTCGAAAATTGTTAGAAAATTCAGTATTCCCAGATGCTCAGTGTCAAGAGTGTGATATGTAGAATGCCTAACTTCAGGCATACACTGCTATACTACGGACAACTCAGTGGCAGATGAGCTTCACTTAATGACCGAAGCAGCGGCGTATGCGTAGAGTTGTCAGTGTTAACACAAGCAACACTGTGAAATAACCTCAGAAATCAATATGCAACGTACGACGAACTTATCAGTTAGGATAGTGCGATGAAATTTGACTTTAATGGGGTATGGCGGCAGGAGACAAACTCGAGTGCCTGTGCTAACAGCACAACACCACCTGCAGCGCCTCTCCCGGGCTCGTTACCATATCGATTGGACCGTAGACGACTGGAAAGAGTCTCTTGTTGAGATGAGTCCCGATTTTAGTTGTAAAGAACTGATGGCAAGTTTCGAGTGTGGCGCAGACATTGACACAAGTTATCAACAAGACATTGTGCAAAGCTGGTGGTGGGGAGCTGTTTTTACATGGAATAGACTGAGCGGTCTGATCTAACAATCTATAATTGATCAAAAATTCAGCTACTTGGACACTATTTGCAGCCATTAATTGACTTTCAGTTTTCAAATAACGATGGAAGTTTTATGGATGATAATGCACTATGCCACTGAGTCCCTCGTATTAGTGATTAGTTTGAAGAATACTGGACAATTCGAGAAAATGATTTGCTCATCCATATCGCGCGACATGAATCCAATTGAACATTTAAGAGACATAATCGAGAGGTCATTTAGTGCCCAATATCGCACACCGGTAACGCTTTCGCAATTATTAACGGCTATTGAAACAGCATTACTCAATATGCAAGGTGGTTCCAACGACTTCTTGAGTCCATGTCATGTCACGTTGCTGCACTTCGCAGGGAAAAACAAAATCCTGTACGATATTAGGAGGAATCCCATGACTTTTGGCACGTCATTGTATCTCTCACATCGTAGTTGCTCTAGAAAAAATACATCTGAACAGGGTGTCAATCCTAGAGGAGCATTTATTTCTTTTCTGGAGACAAAATGCTATATTTTATATGCCGGATTAACTATTATAGATTCACGCCAATGTAGTATCACGTTGGAGATTGGTATTACGAGTTTCTCAGAGTAATTAAAATATTAATCCATGAAGTTTTCCAATACTTCGAAATATTTTATTCTGTCATCAGGGCAGGTGATGAGGAAGAAAACTATAAACCTTTTAACACACACCTAGCACACATTATTATACAATGAAAAAACACACGTATATCATTTATAAAATCTGGTACCAACCTTTCTTCTCAAAACATAAAAGTACATCCTAACATCTCAACAGAAACAGGGATATCACAACTCCCAAGAACATTCACAAAGAGTGGTTACAAGAGTTCATCCCTCACAGATCCTTCGCAGGTCAAGGCATCACAGCAAATGAATGCGATGAAAATGTGCAAACAGGGCCTCGTGTTGTAGTCGCTCTTACACGTGCATCCGGTCAATGATAGTATATTTAAGCATCTTAAAACAAGAAATGAACGAGTAAGTACTATTACAATACAAATTACACGAATTTCTTTGTACTACTGCGTTTACAAAGTGATATTAAATGAGATCGTAAATTATGAAAATCTCAGAGCTGATCAAAAGACTAGTGAACGAGGATCGTAATAAAACTGAATGAGCGGCACACTTCTGCAGCACTAACTACAGCTAGTCTGGCAAAATAGCCTCTCCCGCGTGGAGGTCTGGTTGGGGCGCTCCGGGCGGTTCCTGCTTGGAAGACAATGAGGCTGAAGAAAAATGCAAATCGCCTCCCTCCACGTTTCCACCCTGAGAGAACGCCTCCCACGTGGGGCCTTATCAGCAGAGGGCGGCGGAGAGCGCAGGGCGAGAGAGGGCTGCAACAAGCCGAGGCCACCGCTTGGCCTTATCCAGGGCCGGTCCTTCTACGGCCTTCCACTTCTTGCAGAAGACTCCGTCTTGAACCGGGAGAGGGCTATCACTCATGACGCGGGGAAGTGCAATGGAGTGGACAATGGATATGGTAATGGCAGAGCGGTGCAGGAGAAGGGGAGGCGGGAAGAGTGACGTGACAAAAGCGGGACGTCGGACGGTGAGGTTTCCGCGGGGAGATGAAGGGTTGCGGTAGGAAAAGAGGGGGGAGGGAGGGGTCGTTGTGGGGTGAAGGTTGAGGAGGGATGATGCAGAACGAGGGAAGTGAAAAATTATTGGTGGGGGTTGGGGTGGTGTGGAATTTCGGGAATGAGACCTGATGGGTGTGTATCAGGAAGGCAATTTATCCGTTTGAGAATGTATAAGAGAGCTGTCTTACGGTGGGGGATGAGACCTGATGGGCATATACAGGGACAGAATTTATCATTTCGGTAAAGTGTAAGGGAGGTGTATTACGGCGGGGATGTGAGAGAATGGGGTATGTGAGGACGGGGATGTGTCACGACGGAATGATTCAGGCCGGGGCGATAGAGAACGAGAGGTCTTCAAACAAACATATTCAGGATGGGGATGTGTCTGAGCGGGGGATGTATCAGAGTGAGGATGTGACAGGTCGTGAATATATTAGAGATGGTGCGTTCGAGAGATGGGATGTGTACGAGAGGGAACGTGTCAAAGAGGGGATGTGACATGGCAGGTTCACATCAGCGCCTGTATCACAAAGCGGTCACGTGACCCGGTGGAGACGCGTCATAGAGCGGGGAAGAGACGGGTGGCACGGCGGAATGAGATCGTTTACTAGGGCAGCGAAGAAAGCGCATAGAAAACGCGGGGTCAGCGATGTTCCAGGACGAGTGCTCGGGGAAATGAGAAGGCGGGTGTGTGTAGGCGAGGGCTTGCTCGTCCCGCGTGGGCTGGGGCAAAGGGAGGGGAGCGGAGAGGAGTTAGAGGAGGGGTGGAGTGACAGGCGGCGGCGGAGCGAGGCGGCTGGGCGGTCCTCGGGGCTGGTAGCAATTTCTCCTCGCTTGTCATCCATCACATCAGCCGCCCCGCTCCGCCCCCGCATGCCTCCGCTTGCTCCCAGCATTCGCTCCGCCCCTTCCCGTCCGCCCCCGCCCCTCCACTCCAACGCGCTCTTATGGATTGCCCCGAGAATTCCAACGATAGCACGTGTTCATGCTTCATCCAATTCCAAATGTTTACTCTGCGTATCTATTCCTTATACAGGATGCCTCAGAATAAACGTTTCTAACTCCTAAAGAATGTAGGGATCACTTGTTGCCAATGAAAAGGAAAATTCATTCTTCGTAGTTACACATGTAAATTATGTGTGATTGGTGGGACACGCTTTAACGCAACGAATGAGATTTCGAGTACTCGCTACTTATTAATGAATCAATTAATTTAAAATAATTGAAATATGGGTCAAGAAACTGATGAGCAGAATCAAAGAGTTGCTCAGCAAAATGGTATTAGAAACATTTGTTGATGTAATTGATGAAAATAATTCCTCTGAAATATGTCTGAATTGATATGATGTGTATAAGCGAGTGCGAATGTGTAGTATTTCACAGATACTAATTGCATGTGTGATATACATCGCATTGTCTAATATACTAATTTCTCAGTGTAATTCAATGTTATCACTCAGTCCTGCTACTTTCATATTTTAAAAAAATATGTGAAAGTTAAATGAATAGGGTGGAACCTTCAGCTGTTCTGGGAGAACACACTTGCATCTTCAGACAAGAATTAACTTAGTGCAGTATTTTTAAAGCGTTGCCCAAAGATCAGCTTTGACTGTCTTAGACCACTTGTTTTAAGTCTGATGCCGCTCATATACATTCAATATAAAATTATCATTATTATTATTAATATAGTTATTTATTTATTATACGTTTATGTATACCATCCAACGTACAATAATACTATTATATTCAACCCGGAGTGTAGGTAGCTGTGTTGCTCTTGCCGCCGCCTGAGCCCATCTCGTCCTCCATGTGCGGCAACGACAGTATTTTCCAGATTCCCGTTTCTATCACCCATCTCAGGCACCCGAACAGGTGAGATAAGAGGAGATAACAATAGTCTGTGTGTGGGATAATGCACCATACTACGACACAAGATGTTAAATATGGTTCATTTTACTTGAATTTTTAAGAAAAATCCAGATAAAGTTCTGAAGTTTTTGTTGGAAATAAATGACTGAATATTTTTTCCGGGTACGTCAACTGCTGTGGCCATTATGTCCGTTAGTGTAGAGGATATTTTTGTTTGGATGTGTTTTGTTGGAACTTGAACAAGCCTTAAGCTCCCGATGTGTGCGAGAGTGTATTGAATGTAAGTGTGAGTGTACTTATTGAGAGCACTTAGAACAAAAAAGGAGAATCAATGCTCGCAATCCTTGGCCAGTTTGTTAGGGTACTGCGGCGGCATTCGAAGACTACCGATCAGAGCACGAGACGCTAGAATTCTCTTCCAGACAGTAGATGAATCCGACCTAGCTACCGAGATAGTGTTGAAAATCTTGTCACCGTCGAAACTAGAACGTTAGGACCTCAAGGACAGAGGCACTGCAGTGACAGAAGATATGATGTCTCTTGAGTTAAACGCGACCTGTGGAATCCAATAATGATCATATTAAATGAACGTTTATCTATTTTTCCGCAGCTCAAAAGTTTTTAAATAAAAGTATTATTTTTTAAACACAATTTGTTATGTTTATTTTTTAATACTTTTTTCGGAAATACAGTTTTGAATGTAAGCAATCTTAGAGAATTTAGATTAGTTTAAGAACTTCGACTTACAGAAAGGGTCACCGCCTGCGAGTTGCGAGAGATGCAATCTAGTCCACAACTATCTCGACTTCTTTCGCCTAACTTTTTGCCCACACTCCAGCTACTCTGCGACCCGCTCCCCACCTACTCTCCACTTCGCCAACTCTCCGATCCTCCCTCCGCCTACTCTACTACTCTCTCCGTCCCACTCTCCACCTACTCCGCTCACCACCTACTCCGCTCTCCACCTACTCTCCGCTCCGCTCTCCGTCCTCTATCGACCCCGCCTACTCTCCCCCTTACTATCCACCTAGCTGTCCGTCTACTCTCCGCCCCGCTCTCCACTCGCTCTCCAACTAGTCTCTATTCACTCCATTCCCGCCCTCTATTCCCTCTCCCCCAAGGTCCCATACCTCTCTCCCCCAACCCAATCCGCACCGACAAAATTGCACTTTTGTGTATCGTGCGCCGCGGTGGCGGAAGCCGCTTATTTCGGGCGCGCGGTCGTGGCGGGGGGAGGGGGGGAGGCCTGGGGCGTATTTACTTTCTATCCGCCGTCGCAGACATTTGACTGGCATGCCAAAGCGATTGTGGTTCCCGAGCGCGGGTCACTATCGGGTCACGTTGATTACCAGACACGAACGCCGAGACGGCCAAAGGAAGATCGGCTCGCTTGTTGGAATGAGAGAACGCGCGGGGCAGAGGCGAAGTCTAGGATAGGCAGCGAGCCGGCCCTTTCTTTCCTGACCCCCTCACGCCAATCGCCAATCAATGTCGACCTTTGCGCTGCAACGAAGGCTGTGGCGTGACGGGTCAAAGAACCCAACGAAAGGGGAGCGGCGCGACGAATGATCGACCAAATGACAGAGTCTGAGATATAACCTCTTCGATAGCGAGTGACCCTCAAGAAAACTTGTCAATGTCGTAGCAGATGTCACGTGTACAATGGCTCTTATCATCTGATCGAGTAGAATACACAAAACCCTACAGGAAAACCCTCGACTGGATTTAATCTTTTGCATAGAAAGATATCCTTACAGTAGATATAAGCATGTTATTTAGGATATGATTGTAATGATTTATGTTACAGAAATTATATGTTTAATTTCCATACAGTAATTATTCTCTTCTCGTATTAAGCTCTAGCAATTCCTTAAACAACATCTTACTAATTAATAGTAAGTTTAAGCATAAAATTACTATATTCGATTTTAGAATTCAGATTTTTTTGGGAGAATATACTATTATAATTTGAGAGATACTAGAGAAACTATTTCAAATTTTACTGTAAAGTATTACGAGAAACTATTTCTTGAGAAAGTACTAATTAGTTAATAATTATAATATTTATAATGGGGATAAAATTATTTAAACCCATATGGTCTTCGTTAGTTTTATAAATCTTTATCATAACTTATCAACACAGTTCGCACCGAGCAGCCGTGCCGTGAACATCGTACGCAACAGCTCTCTCACTGCGTAGTGTGTTTAGATTGAGTGTCAAACTAGTTTCGCTTGCACAGCAATCTACGTGTCTATTTAAATATTATACTTGTTGCATCAAAAACGTTAATTTTGCAACTCGTATTATAAATATTTACCAATCAAGTGGGAAAGACCAACCGTGACCGCGATGGCGAAATAAACGTAAAAGTAGCCCGGGAGTCGGGCTACACAGCACATCAGAAGTGTTTGTGAACGCTATGGATACCTATATGCAACCCACAGCGCATCAGTGCATTCTTCCAACAGCAACAATTTCAACTTCTTACAACAGCAGCAGCAACATTGCACTCCTTCATCAGCAACAAACAGCAGCAACTACTGCTGCTTCAACAGAATTAACCACAGTGCAGCAAGGGCACCGTTAATGCAGCAGCAACCGCCCAAACTACCCTGCCTCAAGAACACCAAAGCGAGGAGATGCACGCAACAACTTCCAACGAACGCTTTCAAACGTAAGTAAACGAAAGAGAAATGATGATGAAAACTCTATGCTATTATATGTGTCTACAACTGTTCAAACTTATCGCGTTTCGAAGTGCTTCAAAATCTTAAAGACAGTGATCTAAGTACTCCAGAACAGACATTAAAAATTCCGCCCATAATTATGCACACGTACTTGACTACAACAAATGATTTCCGACATAAATCAGTCCTCAATGTATTTCACAACCAGATTGCCGGGATCAACTAAAATCATGCTCACTACAATAGAAATTACCGTAATTTGACATCACTGTGTGAGAAGAAAAACAATTCTATTCTTCCGCGACCCTTGTATTAAAACCTTTAATGCTGTGTTGAAGGCATCCCACATGTTACTCGAAGCTGACATTTTAAAGAACTTGAACTCAAATACCCAGTTACCAAAGTGCTAGATTATTTGAAGAAAAAAGAAATCCAATCGAAATTTGTGCTCTAGAAATAAAAGACAATAAAGAGGGAAGTCAATTAATTTTAAACCGCCTGATTCATTGCTCATACAAGTTCAACTAGAACAAATCGAAATTACCAATACATGTTAAACGTGGTCAAAGCTATACACTCGCAAGCAAACTGCCGACCACTCCGAGGGCGTTAGATGTAAAAAGTCACACCACTATTTCAATGCACAAAACCAAAAAGTGAAAACCGAATTGTCGTAACTGTGGCGAGAGCACAGGCCAATTACAAGGCTGTCGCATTTTCAAAGAAACTCAGCAAGCACGTTCAACTTTCTAAATGAACCAGTCAGGGTCCGAGCAACAACCACCGCCGCGCACAATCCTCTCGTAGCCCTCCAACATTAGCCCTCGCGATTTCTCCCCTTCCAAAAGCAATACTCCGTGTCACCGGTTCAATCTTTGCAAGCCAAATGTCACTGAATGTATACCAAATGATAACCAAAATAGTATAGATTAGATTATGAATATTCTGCAGATTACAGTGTAATGAAATGGTGAGAATACAGCTAACTTAACATTAACAAAACTTCAAACTTATACAACTCTTCAAACGTTACAAAATCACATGAAATTTATACCGAGGTGCAAATCTTTCATAGAACTCCACTTCACCAAACTTCACTCACCACACTTCACCGCACTGCATACAGGTG
>BOPP01000156.1:1169469-1215972 GCA_017312745.1 Gryllus bimaculatus
TTGGAATAATAAACTATAATCATTATGGTAACATTAAATTATGACTCGCTGTCGCAGCCACGTGGTTGCCTGTTTTGTTGGCCTTTCCCTTTCGCACACTCCCCTTCCACCTTTGCGTCTGCGGAGCTTTAAAGTCTTCCGCATCCTACCCTGCCGGTTATTTCTCTTTTTTTGTTCTCTTCGTAGCAGCGCGCTCACACTTTAAGTCAGCTGTTGCCGTCGGTGGAGCGCTGCCGCCTAATTTCTCCAATACTTCCTGAACACCGAACTTCTACACCCGTCATTTCAACCTTCTTTAATCACCCCCATTTGATCTGACTATTAACTGTGTTTTTCACGCATACACCTACCGCCTCTCGTTTCGCATCTCTCCTAAAACCGTAATGTGTCTGACGAAATTTCCGGTTTGCTCCGCCGGTCGACAAGCCAAGAACTCTGTTCTCATTATCCATCACGCTCACCATGCTTCCATTAATTCCACATTCGGCATTCCTTATTCTGATCACTTACAGCCGTTCCCTGGCACCACCTCATCGAGCCCTCCTCACCTGCAATGTCAGTCTTCGGACCCGTGCCTCCATCCTATTTCCTGTGCCGCGGTCACGGCGCATCTCCTCTCCCGCCGCGGTCATCTCCCCGCGTTGACTTCTGTCTCCTTCCCCGCTGCACCAACGCGTTGTTCCGTCTCTACCCCGCTAGTCAACGTTGTCCGTCCCCCGCACAGGGAATGCTCGTCTCACCTCCCCCGCAAGCAGTACGGAATGCTCGGCCTCCTCACTCTCCCGCCGCAGTCCTGTCTCCAGCCTCCCCGCAACGCAACCGCCCGCTCCCTTTTTCAGCAACCTCATAGCCCTTGGCCACTCGTAGCTTCTCCTCCAGTCCGTCCGTTTCAAGTAAATACCCCGTATTACGTTGGTCGTGACGCACTCCCAGCTTCCTGCCGATCTAACGTAATCTCACGTATACTCCCGCAACTTCAATATTTCATACCCGTCAGTATCATACTTTCCATATGGTCAAATAAAACCTTTACTGATTGGAATGCAACCGGACTAAAAACAGCAAAAATCACAAATAGAAAATTTTCTTCCCGAACAGCAAAACTCGATTATTGGCATGCATAAAACGCGAAACCCCAAACTTGGTCTAAAAATGAAAAACATCAAAGTTTTTGTATTAAAATATATAAAGTGACAGAATTTCAAAATGTTGCAGCGGGGGTGTTTTGATTGCTCTTTCAACCCGAGTCACACATCAACGGTCACTTAGCCCCAACACTTCTAACCTGTAAATGTGTAGTCACCGTAACCATAGATAATAAGATACACAATAATAACAGCTTATAAACCTCCGAATAAACCATTTCAGTAAAAAGAATACAAGGAAATATTTAATAACAACACCAACGTTATTCCACTAGGTAACTAAACAGTAAAAAAAACAAGCCTGGGGATGCAATTTGCACAACCCGCAAGGCAATAAATTGCAATCTTTCGCAGTAAACATAACTTAGATGTATAGCACCTTGGCAGCCACAACTACCCGTACTATAGTAATATTATCCCAGATATTTTAGACATAATGTGTCCAAAACTTCCACTTACCTACATCTCAAACCGTACTTCTGAATTAGATTCAGATCATTGCCCAGTCACATTGAACTAAAATCTTCAACTCTTGCAGTCTAAAATCCTTCACAGTTTTGGGCACGAAAGGGCACGTCAACTGGAATAATTTAGAGACTTATTAGAAGTAAACCTTCCATAACCGAAAGATACAAACAAACAAATGAAATAGACAACCAGGTAACTAATATCACACGAGAAATCTACGTTGCATTGCTACAATCAACAATCCCTTTCCGCAAACCTTTCACTAACAATAGAATCCGATTCCAAGGAATTTCTAACCTAATTAAAAGTAAACGTAACCTTCGACGGCTCTAGCAAATCAACCGCAGACATGACCTTAAAGCAAAAATCAACAAATTAGGGAGAACAATCAAAAACAAATTAATCATTTCGAATAAGCAACTTTCAAAATCCATAGCTCAAATACACCTAGTAGTAAACCATCTGAGTCAACCATTAAAAAGACTATGTAAAGAAACTACTGACATTCTTATCCTGAAACACACTCAAATGTAGCTTATACGGATCATATGAAAGCCAATATGTTAGGTAAATATCTGCAAAATAGTTTTACTCCAAACGAAAATACAAATTCCTTCTTTACTATTATATTACAAAAAGCTCCTGGTTTCCAGACTATAATTTCCCAGATAAAATAAATTTATATCCCATCCGAAACATCTAAAATTATTAAGCAATTGAAAATCCGAAAATCAGCAGGTCACGACCATATTAAAACAGAGCTCTTGAAAGGAATTAACCCAAAAGAGCTATTATCTATTTAACACTTATTTATTCCTGTCTACGACTGGGCATTCAAAGATTGGAAATTCTCTATAATCCCACCTTCTGTAAACCAGCGCAAAGTCCTCGCTTTCCTACAAGCTACAGACCATAGCCTCCTACCCTCAATCGAAAAGGTATTTGAAAATAATTCACAGCAGATTATTACTTACCTAAACAAAAATTAGCGCTATCTCAGACTTTCAGTTCGATTCAGATCTCAACATAGCACTACCACCAATTGCTCTGTTTAAACTGAATATATTGCCAAATTCTTTCACAGGAAAAAAAACAAATTGCAGTTTCCCTAGACATTGAGAAACGCCTTTGAATAACTCTGCCACGACACGTCTATTTAAAAACTGCGCCAACATAGGAACTCCCAGTATTCTACTCCCATTAATCAGAGTTTTCTAAAAGATAAGATATTTTTCGTCCGTATTAACTCAAGTCGTCTCAAATATTTGAAATCAATGCAGCGAGTACTCAAGTTCTTGGCCTCTCTTCCACTTTCTCTTACTGTTTCCATGTCGGATTACCAAGTCAGACTATACGACAATGCTCTTGTACGCAGATGACACGGACTTTTTACTCTCATTCAGACTTAGCTCGCCTTCGAACACATACAGATTGACGCTAATAACTACGTTAAATGGGCTTTCAAACTTGAGAATATAAGTTAACGCAATCTAAAACCGCAAAAATATTCACACTCCAGCAAACCTCCTCAAACCTCCTCAGCTTCCAAAAACAAAATATAGAGGGATGAGTGGAATCACAGTAAATCTTGGAGTATTATTGACACCAAACTAAACTGGAAACAATAAATTATAGCAGATAATTTTATGCAAAAATATCCAAACTATACCAATAATAATAGAATTCGGACTTAGCATGGACTGCGGCCTTCAATCATACTATAAACATATAAGACAAACCTGCATATGCTGCACCAGATCTGAATTAAACGCCGACAAAAAACAAACCTAAATAAAATAGAACATAATACAAAATAATTTCTCAGGAAAATCATAGCTCTTGTTTCATAGCAAATACAAATTCAAAATGAACTAATATATCTCCATTTAACGATATATATAATCTTTGACTCATAAATTCTTCTCATCCCTTCCCGCAATGCGCAGTACCAATATTCAAGCTAGTAAACGTATGGTTCATTCAAAAGAATAATCTAACGATCCCTAAGACTCCCTTCGTCCCCTTAATCACCTACCATTCCACTTTCAAAAATTCACCCAATCGACACTTCTCCTCAACATATATAACATACTAACTCAAAACGTTCATCCCAGTTTTTTTCCAAAGAACAACGTTTTATAATCACCGACCTGGAGAGGCAGGTACGCATGCGGATGTCCTCCCTAAGTTAATGTGTAGAATATTGTACTATGAACACCCCTGAAAGGCAGAAATGCCGAGCAGGTAGAAATAAATTAAAAAAAAACAACTTATGAACAGTTTAAAGACAGTGTTTCGAGAGATCTTTCTGAGAAAAGGAGGTCATTTACACTCGGAGAACTCTCTCCCCATTCAATCCTTTCCTGATTTACAGCGGCGCCACAAAACAATTTAAAGCAAGAACAAATACGGCTCCCGGGAGGGCGAAGAGCGGGCACGAGCGGGAGGAGCAGTCTGCCGGGCGGAAGGAGAACTTCCCCGCCCCCCACCCCACCTCCGGGTCCACCGCCCCTGACGCCGTTCAGGGGCCGCGTTCGCCTCTGTGTTCCTCCACATCCTTCTTTGCGTTTCAGGCGCCTTCCCGGGTCACGAGAATTGTTATCGGTCTCCCTCTGCACGTTCCTCCGGGTCTCTCCGCGCTCTTCCTGACTCTACGTCGTCTCAGCGTTCAGGGTTCCGTCCTCCCAGGCCCCCTGTAACGTTAGCGAGAGTACGAAAACTCTCCATCTGATATGAAACTTATTCTTGCAGCAAGAAGACTTTGGAAGGATTTCACTAGTTTTTTGCTGTGTTCGTTAATGAAGTAACAGAATCGAGCTACATCAAGCTGAAACGCACAAAAATATTGTGTTAACCCTGCTGTATTATCTGGATTTCAAATGCGGCTGTACTACTCGTGTAAATATAACTATGAATGCTGTTTTGCATGCAAGTGATGATTAAATAACGATATATTGGGTCTATCAGTTTATAAAGTGAAATATTATACAATAAAATATAATATTAATAATAATTTATTATTCGTATCTTTTAAGCAGAGACGACCATTGGATAAATTAAGATAGATATCTACTTTCATGCTGACATCTTATTCAAAAATATACGAAAGAATATCCTGATATTTTATCTATTAAATGTGTCGAAGGGGAAGTTATTGCCGACATTGACTATACTGATTACCTTCAAAAAGTTGAGACCTCATTCGTAGATAAAAAATCTAATATTAAGTAAGATCAAATTACCTACATTTGTAAAAGAACTACTAGAAGATGTAAAGCGATGGAAAGTAAATAAATTTATAGATATAAAAACATTCAATACAATATACGCAACCACAGTCCAAACTTCAAGGACTTATGGATTAATAAAAACTCATAAACCAGGTTAACCTATGACACCTGTTTTTTCTTCAATACGAACTGTAAATAATAATATTTGTAAAGTTATGAATTGTTTAATGAATTGTTGAATACAAAATGTTATTAAATTAATTTAATGATTTTCCTATAAATTTCTCTGATAATTATTCAATGAGGTATCAAATGCCAAACCAATTTCCCTTTAACTCTTTTCACAATTACATCATTTCAACCCTTCAAAATGACCTTCCCTTCTTTCCCCCCCCTCCCCTTCCACCTGAACTACAAACTCCTTCCCCGGCCTTGCCTGATATGGTTCCTTTACAGTTTTGGCATCACTGTGGTACTGTGTGTTGTGGACAGGACACCTCCAACACCTCAACACGTCTTTCAACTAAAGATGTTCTAACAATGTGTTTCATATAACACATCTATCCATTAAATATGGTGTGTATATGTGATTAATTTTAAAATACTGTCATGGTGTGTCTCTCCGAATATTACTCGTACTTTGTATTTGTACGTTTCTTTTTAAAATGATATAATATGTTCAATAACAGATTTTAATTTCGGTAAAATAATTTTACTATTTAACGAATTGTACCACAGGAAGCGATCAACCCTATTGCAAAACGTAGTACATGGGCCAAAAACATTTTAATGAAATCCAAATATAAGTGTGATTTGAAGTGATGTGTATATGATTTAATTTACCCAATGAATGTCTCTAATTAAAAGATACGAATAATAAATAACAACTAAACAGGCAAAAAACATTAGCAAGTTATTAATTTAAGTTATTCAGTTATTACTACTTAATAATTTATTAAAATATGGCCCAAATTATTTTACTGATAATTTGCAAACATGATTCAGTATAAATTCAACATTATTTATTTATTTCTGTTATTTACATAGCAACACTTGCATCTATCACTTATGGACAGCAAATTCTCAAGCGATTGTTAATATTTCTATTTGTATACCGTTTTTGCAGCTTATTGTTGTGTGTGATACTTTTGAAATGCTTAATACTCTCTAAAGGAAGACGCGCAAATCCATCAAAATCTTTATTGATAATTTTTTTTGCAATCCAATTCGAATTTATTTAAGTCCATAATGCGAAAGAAAGTGCCGATCATATTGTAACACACAATTAATGGTCAAATATTTACTTTTCCTATTGATAATTAATGCACCTGGACGCTCATATGGACTACCATAAACTCCTTTCATTTTATTGAAGTCTAAAATAATTTATTTTATGTGTGGAAGTGATACTAAATTGTTTTGTCTGAAAACGTACCAAAGCTCTACCATTTCTTCATTCTTGATTATTAGTTTACAGTAACGATTATCGTGAAATAAGTAGTACTTGGAACTTTTCTGTTGCTTATTTCCCGCGCAAGTTCTGACTTGATTTTTTCATTGTTTTTCAAAAATTATTTTTATTTTTACTACTGTTCCAACTTCCATGAAGTTTATAAATAATCACATGTAAAATTTCCTTTTGTACGAACTACTTACTTGACCAGAATCAACTCGCATTACCTGATTCTGTCTTTCCTTCTCTCTGGAAGCAGGAGTAAATTTATGTTATCAAAACCAAGATCTTGTGTCTAAGTTCTAACTCTTATACCTTACATGCTAATTTTTGACAATCGGGAAACATAGATCAAACAGTATGTATAAAACAATTATATTTCTTAGAAAAAAATCTTTATAAGAAATAGACAAAAACATGCCACAATTACAAACATTTAAACCTACACACTAGTTAAGCATGCATATGAGACCAAAAGAAATTTATTTTCAGGCCTCGTAGATCCCAACAGTAAATGGTAATGTAATGTTAATGTACAATTGTATCAAAATATATTTATAGTAGTGAAATGCTAGAAAGTAATGATATAAAATATGCAAATTGAATGAATTTATGTAAATTGATACCTGTGATGTGTGACGTAAATCAATTAGAAAATTAAAATTGTTTAAAAAATCTCTGTGAACGAACAGATGAAACATTATATGGAATAAACCTGAATTGAAAATTGAAATAGCTAACACAGAACAGCAATATATTGATGTAAAACTAGATAAAACTAGTGGCGCTAACACAGCATATACTTTCTCGCCTGCTCTTTCAAGAAAAGTGCCGCGAAAAGTACTCAAATTTTCGAAAAAGTGTTAATGAGCTATAAAATATATATTTAAGGAACATATTTTATTAAGGGAACAATCTGCATCTGTAATATTTTAGTTGTAGGAAGACTCCCAAAAAAGTTTGAACATTTTGCAATATTTTCAAAAATTAGGGGTTTCTACGAACATGAGACCTGCACCATTCTCTTAAACGTCTTTTATACTATCCAAAAACAGAATTTAATCAAAAAAGTTTGAGTCATTGTTTTGAAAATTTGAAAGATGTACATGGTATTCGTGTAAAGAACACCCAAAATTAAAATATCGGTTTCAATTTCAAGGAGCCATGATATCAGCCGAATCGATTGGAGAATATCAATTTTAGAGAAAACCGGCTGAATGCTTTAGCCGCTTGCGTTGTTCACAGACGGAGGGACAGACGGACAGACATTTTGCCGTTATTCGATTTTGCGGTATTAAAAAACCACACAAAACCTGGATTCTGGCTATACCACGTGTTAGAGGATTTTTTTAGTAAATTTATCAGCTGGATTTATTAACCTTTTTCTTTGTCAGGGTAAAAAGAGATTTTCTGCCAAAAATTCGTCGTTTTTTCGCGGAGCATTACATTCACTCTACTCCATTGCGGAAAAGTAAAAGCGGACGTAAGGCTCACGTAGTTGCGATGAGTATGTCCTGAACTCTCTTCCCACATCTTTCAGAACGCTCTTCTTTCTTCAACGCCTCCCGGGGCTCCGTGTGTTCCACCCACATGGAGGTCCTCCGACAGATACACATTTCCCGGCGAATTTTGAGCAGCCTTCGCCGCCGCCGCCGCCGCCACTGCACTAAATCTCGGCGGCGCGCATTGAAATATCGCTCTCCCCCGACCGCGCTCCCTTTCTCCGCTCGCGCATCCATCACCGCACTTCTCATCACCCGCAGCGCAAGACTGCGCGCGTCACCACGACGACCGCCCCCGCAAAGTGCACGTGGGGCCGCTTTCGCCTCATTGTTCATTTTTGTCGGTTATGAAGTGATCAAAGCGTTAGTTGGAAGTGGTTCAGGATTTATGATGGATTCACACGTAGACACTTAAATCGCGCAATGCCACATCTTCGGTACTTAATCCATGTAAGCTTTTTCTCTTCCTCCATTACAGAATTATTATGAAAATCGCCTGGAAATAGTTATTTCGAGGATAGCGGCTGAAAACAGTTATTTACGTAATATAACAGAATGAAAATCGTTAGCTTAGGAATGAAATGTTGACGGACAAATCGACGACATCATTTTTTGCCGCTACTTTGAAGTAAGTATCCAAAGACACTTACATACATTGTATTACGAATTCATGGATACTGACAAAAATATGCTGTTGGGATTATTCGCAATATGTAAGGGGGGAGCCATAATTCATGTAGCTCCAAAGTTTTGTATTCTTTACAGTATTCAGCTACTTTGCAGTAAACATTATTCAGCCGCAACACTCAACTTGCGAATCCACCACCGCCCTTCTCATCAGCCACAGTGCAAACTTAACGCCTCACCACGGCGCACTGATTCCAAATGACCAAAAACCTGGAATTTATTAAAAAACTTGGCCATATTTCGCTATCAAAGACCAACAAGACATAGATTCTGGCTAAATCACGTGTTAAGAGGATTATTTTCTAAATTTAGCAACTGTATGTTTCCACGATTTCGTTACCAGGGCTCTGTAAAAAGAGTGTTTCTCACAGCATTACATAACTTTCTCTTCTTAAGAAATGCCTTGATAAGGGCGAGAGAGAAAAAAACGGCAAATTTTCGGCGGAAAAACTCTTATCGCTGCACCCTGGTAACAGAAAATTTGATAAATCCAGTTACTAAATTTAGACAAAAAATCTATTAACATGTGGTGTAGCAAGAAGACCCATATTTTGGGTCGTGATATCGGAAAATCCAGTGACTGCAAAACGTCTGTCTGTCAACAACTCGAGCGGCAGAAACGTTCAGCCGCTTTTCTCCAAAACCAATCGCTCTGGCCAATCGCCAATTGAAATGGCTGATACCGCGACCCCTTGAATGCGAAACCAATATTTTAATTTTCGGAGATACTTTACATAAAACCCCTGCGACAGTTTCCAAATAAACAAAACAGCTCAATAGTTTTTTATTGAATTGTGTTGTTGGATAGAGTGAAGGACGTTTAAGAGAATGGTACCAATCTCATTTTGGTTAAAATCTCTGATTTTTCGAAAATTGATAAATTCAAAATTTTTAAACCCATCCCTATTGCTCTAGTAATTGAAGAGTGCACGTAACATCATCTGGTGTTACTATATATCTAAGCTGCGAGGGAAAAAGAGTGGGAGTCAAAACACTACATTTTGCAGGAGAGACGTTTGATTGATTTCATTGGAACAAACAATAGGAAGAACTTTTTGCTCTTTGTTAACAAGTCGAAGAACTCTTAATTATCCGGGAGAACGTTTTATTAAAAGCGTGAAAGATCGAACTCATTTCCGTGGACTTAACCCATATTGATCATTTTCCGGCTTACTCTCTTTTTCCTGGCAGCCTAGATATAATCGTAGCACTTTCTTGCAGCTGAATATACCTGTATTTCCACCTCTACCAGTCTCACAAACATTTTTGACAAATGGAGTCAAAAGCCTTTGCTAGAAGTGTCAATTCGACGCTCTCGTGTGATATGGCGATGTGAAAGTTCTTCGTGTACATCTCCACTGCCACAACACAAATAAAGACAATTTTATTGGTATTATTACTGTTATTATTATCAATGTGAGAAAAGAAATAATTGTCCACAACAAGAAATAATAATTGTATTAATTTATCACATTCCCAGATAATTATTTCCTTTCCAACATTATGAATTACCACAAGATATCTGCCACAACGGAATTATTATTATTATTATTATTATTATTATTATTATTATTATTATTATTATTACTATTATAGGGGGTATATAAGGGGCTCTTCCACCCTGTTGATGATAACCAGAAAAATGTCTGGTCTTGCGGAGCCATAAGTAAAAGAATGCACCTCATTAAACTTTCCTGTTAATAAATACCGCAGGAGGATGATTGAAAAGTTAGCCAATCGAAGTATTGGTTCTATCGAATATCACAGTTATGTCCTAATGCTTTTGGCGTTGGCAGCTGCATGCTCCCGTAAGTTTCATTAGAGCCCAAAGCCAATAAGTGTTTCGGTCTCAGTGTTCAAGGAACTCGAGGCGCAGAAGTCTTCGTCTATAGGAGGCGTTGGCAACTGAGCTGTTAATGGTAAGAGCTCCAAGGGTCCCGCTTCCCCTACCTCTCATTTTATTTATTATATTACAATATAATTACAACCTCCTTCGCATTTAAAACATTTGCTTGCCATGCGAATGGCTTTAAGACTTAGGGACTTGCATCGTAATAAAAAGTTTATTTATGCAGGAAATAATGCTCCACGATTACCCTAATTTTACTCACAGAATTTTTGTTTATTTGAGCTATTCACTGGATATTGATTAATTTATTGATTCATTGGAGATCAGAGGTTTTGTATTTAATGAGATCATTCAGATTCATGAGTAATGTCCATGAGTCCATGAGGTAATAATGATGTTGGAGAAATATGGCAATGGAAATGGCAGAACACCAACAAAAGATGTTGAGAGATCACTTTTCTCCAACAAATTCCACACGGATTGGCCGGAGCCCGAATCGGATCCCAGCGGTAGGGGGCGTATGCGCTAAACAGTACGCAACTAGCACCCTCCCCTGAATGGAATTCTTTGTAATCAGGCTACTCAAAGCGGTTCCAGTGTAAGAAATGGGGCCACAGTGCCAGTGGCTAGCAGTTACCCGCTACCCGCACGCCACTCACTGTGTACTGGAGGAGACGCACCCCAGCAACACACCTCCCCTCTAGCTATACAGGGGGAGGGGAAGAGGTGGCGCTGGTTCAAAAAGGAGTGTGGGTTCAGACAAAAAGTCACGGGGCACACCTCACTTACAGTTCCCTGGACTAAACGACGCTATATTTTCTCATGCGCGGTTCAGGCAAAATTTCTCGGACGATGCATTCGCCTTCCCTTTAATCTGAGCTTCTTCCGCCCGCGCCGAGGGGCTGCTCCGCTGGCTCCGTTACCCCGCAGCCTCGCGCTGGCGCAGCCACGGAATAAACTCCTCTCGGCCGGAGGGGGCGCATCCATCACAGGCTGATAGCTTCGCTTGCGGCGGACGCGGCGGCGGCGGGCGAGGAGGCGCTGGAGGCGATGGCACAGCCGGAGGCTGGGCTAGAGGAGAATGCCGCGGCGGAGGCAAGGGAAGTGGGTGTGGTGGATTGATTGGTTGATTGTTTGATTGATTGATTGATTGGTTGGTGTGTTGGTTGATTGATTGTTAGTGATTCCGTGCGCGTCATCTGCTGAGATCATTAGTCCCGCAAGTGTAATGCATGTTTTTCCCTCGGGAAGTGGTGATGATGGAGATCTTCTCCCGCTGCATGGCGAGATCCCTCGCCGACCTAACATCGGCTAACGAGGTTGTCCCCAACCAGGTATCGCCCATCAGTGGAGCACCGCCCCAAGCAGGACAAGTCTGAGCCACCGACCGGTCTCCCGACATGTGTGGTAGTGTAGTGCATGTTTGTGTATGAGTGCAAGCGAGGATAAAAAAAGGAAGCGGAAGGAAAGGTCGCGCGCCGTCCGTGGCCGGTTTGTTAATAATTCTGTTCCGGCAATCGCCTAGTGAATATCGAAGCAATCACGGAAAACTACTGATCAGAGCAGTCGGCCGCTAGAATTCTCCTCCAGGGAGCGGCTGAACTATATCTATGTGACAAGCTAGTGTTGAAAATGTCACGATCGGAACTCGAACCTCAGACCTCCCGGTCAGAGAAGAATTCGGTGGAGGTGATAGCGGCCGCGGATGGATGTGGAATCTGTGGCTGTGGCAGGCGCCGCAACCAACAGCCAAATTCGCAATTGTTGGCACATTTGCAGTTAAGTCAGTGACCCAGCGATGGGTTTTACGATGCACTAGAATAGAAATGTACATTTCGTTTCTTATGATATTCGAAACCATCTGTGGTATATACTAGTGGTGTTCGTACCGGCTCAGGTGGCTCCATGCATCAATTCATGTCAGTGCTTCTAATCGGGAGATTCTAGGTTCGAGTTTGGAAGGTTGCAGGATTTCCGACACTGGCTACCTAGTTAGGTCGAATTCAGCCGCCGACTGGAGAATTCGGTCGGCCTGTTGCTCTGATCAGTAGTTTTCCGTGGTTTCTCCGATCAAAACGAGGTGAATGGGGAACAGTAACCTACCAAACGTATCACGGAACTCGCGTAATCTTTCCCTCCCTTTCATTGTCCTACGAATTGTACCTCGTATTGTACCCCCTTACACACTCACACCTAAATGCACTACCACACATGCCGGAAGCCCAGTCAGGAGATTCGAGGTTGTCCCGGCGGACGCAGTGCCCCGCTGGTGGGAGATACCTGGTTAGAGAAATAACCAGCAAACCGACATGTACGTTGGCGGCGGATCTTGCCATGCAGAAGGGGAATATCTCTTCCACCTCCCGCGATGAGACATGAACTACACTTAGAGTCTAATGACCTAAGACATTGACGCACCCGGAATCACTAATCAATAAATCTAGTTATGTTCGTGGCCCCTCTAAAATTCAAGGGGTGCTCATTGACCACAGATGTTCATGTCGTTTTTTTAACAAATCATCTAAAGTATTAAATAGAATGAAACTAATTAATTTTCCTAATGAATAATCATTTTTAAAATTATCTCACAAGAGTCGAAACGGGAAATTGTGAAAAATTAATATTATAAACAAATATTAACTCGTATGTTTATTTGAACCCAATCATTTACATACTTTCTCTAGGATTATACAAATTTTGTATCAACTGAGATTTATATAAATCAGGTAACTAGACTTGAAATCAAAGGAAGCCGTAACTTTTTGCTGAAATTGTGTATAAAAACATTATTTCAAGTTTTACCATTTAGTTTACTCGGATATATTCAGTTGGCTTACCATGATGTAAATTTTTGTGACTACCCTATTACTTTTATTAAATGGGGGAGCCTTTTATTCATGAAGAAATATAAAATTCCGGCATGATAATATAAGAAAAATATATATTCCCAATTCATCGATTGAGTGAGTTTTATTATATTGATGTCAATTTTATAATTATTAAAAGTAGATAGTAATAGTAAATATATATTTGTAACCATAGAACATTTTCAATAATATTCAATAGTAAAAGTTTAATAAGCCCAACAATATTCCTTCAAAATACTAGAATATCAGTGTAATCGAAAGGTTTGTTTTAATTTACTTAATAATTCGGAAGATTTTATTTAGCTTTCGAAAAAAACAACTGAAAACCATGATGTCAAAAACGGCATGTTGAGGGATTGACATATATAGGTAATCACATACTCACATTCATTGGAATCCTCATTTTTGCTTTTCAGAAAACACACTACTTGAGCATCGATTTGGGTTAACCTTGTTAAGAAAATATTTTAGAGTGAATGTCATTCATTTACACCATTGTTTTAATTATATTAGCGGATAGCACGCACGATTTAATGAAAAAGAAACTTTTCAATTCGTTTCCGGAAATTAAGACACGCAAAACAACTAAAGCCACGAGCTATTTGTGAACAAATACTACGCATTCGTTCGTATTAATTGGGCAGTTAGAGGAGGAACAATGCCACGCAAGTACAAACATAAACATGCTCTCGACGGAACAAATCCAGGCCCATAAACACTTTGCTTACGGCCCGTATACATTCCTCCTTTTCCATTGCAATAAAACGTCTCGTTTAAACACAAACAGAGGGGTTGGCGGTACGTGGAGAGAGGGTTGAGCCAAACGGATCGTGTGTTGTCTGCAAAGAGCAACTCCTGCTTTCGGTCTGGGAGATTTGCCCGGGGGCCAGAGAGGTTCAGACAACCGACGCTACAGCGTGTGCGAGAACGATCTTCCAAATGACAGGGTGGTTTTCGCAGGTGAGATTAAGAAATTTGAAAGTTGCTTTATATTTTTTTGGATACAGAAACTAATTTTTAGAAATGTTAAAATTGATTTAAAACAAGTAGTATTTACGAGAACAGTTATAATTATATTCCCCTCTCAATTCCATGTTATGCATGTTTATACAAATATAAATTCTTTCCTTATATAACTTATAGTTACATGCACACCTTTCTTATTGTTTTCTATAAGAGCATATATATAATATATTATATATATTATTGTATTCAACTCACTGAGTTAATATTACGACAAATATTAAACGTTAACATTCCTGATACTCAGTACACGACAAATTATGTCGCTCAAAATCAAAATGTTATTTATTGCTAAAAGGGGAGCGGATTCATAGTTCTAATGGAATATACTACTTTATAAAATGACAATAAAATATTAGGAGATTAAAAATATAGTATATTATGAAACGACGATGTAATGATGGCTATTAATTCACGAGCTGGAAGTATACTTTTGCGAATTCATTTGAGTGTATTGACACCCAGAACATCGAGTTTTATCGAGCGGACAGCCATCTAAATGCGCCAGATGATGTTAGTTCGGCATAAGCACGGTATGACTTCTAATAAGTAGTATACGAGTAAAGTTAGGTACCATATTTATTAAAGGCATGTCGGCAATATTTCAACTGTTTCTGTGTAAGATGCTGCTAAGGATAGCTGACGGTTTATGACAATTTTTATTAAACCACTACTTCTCAATTGAGAATTACTCCCCAGTCTTGCATCAAATATATTTAAGAGGAAAAAATATAATTATATAAATAGATATGAGGATAACAGATAGAGATGTTTTGTAGTAGGTGTTGATTTTTCATGAAGCTTGTCCCGCTGGTTTGTCTTCACCTGGACCCCCTGCCGCCTCAGAATCGCGCTAACGACGGCCGCAATGCGACCGAAAAAGCTTTGTGAAAAAATAAACAGTCGCGACAAAACAACGCCTCATATCTATTTCTATATTGATGTCAATATCGTAAACACCACATCGTTACCTACCCAAAAATATAAATTTGCAGATTATGACGTAGCGAAACGATTACTTCAATGCTCTTTAAAATCGCACATAACTAAAAAATGATGCGATCTAGGTCCTTAAAACTAGGTTTCCGTGTCCGTTAACGAACACGAAGTTCGAGAGGACAAGTGAGTTTTGTTTTGTCACTAGTGCGGGGTTGTGTGAGACATCACGCTAAAGTTGGCAGCCTGCGGTCGGAGTTTTAAGGTCTCGACGGCGACGGGTGGGGGCGTGCGTGCGGCTCCCAGGCAGAGGCTGCGGCTACCCGATAGGAGAGTTGTCAGAAAGGCTTGCAGGCGGGCGGTAGCAGTAGAGAGGCCGCCGACCCGTCGTAAAAGATCTGAAAGACAGGACCAGCGGAAGAGATAGTTAGGAAAGTGGTAGGGGTTTGTGGGGGGAGGGAAAATATGTGTTTTATTTTGTAAAAATCTAGTAATTAAATGTTATTGTTCAAACGCATGTGTGTTTCATTGAAAGAATTTTCCCTCTAAGACACCCGTCAACTCGAGTCTCTTGAGTAGGAGGGGAGTAGTGCATACATTTGGGCCACCGATTCCAGCATTTTATGTCTAGTAGCCAGGAAAGTTTGAACTGCGCATAAAGTATGTGTTGTGAGTCACCCACTTATCGAAAATCAATATTAGTATTTTCTGAAATCTCCAACTATCTGCAATTGTTATTATTTCTCTTCAATTCCTTAATTCTGGCCGGCTAACAGGTGAGAGGACATTATATGGCGGTGGTTGTGCTACAGCCTGAACCTAGAGACTCGAAATGTTACAAGTTTTAGGAGAGGGGTTTCTGGGGGACAGACGGGGTATCAGTTGTTTCCGAAGGACACAAACTTTCTTCTAAAACATGAGACCTTCTTGAATCTTATATTCCTAGATCTTAAAACGAGGGAAGAGAATAGAATAGATAGATTCGAAAGCATCGAAATTAATTATTACAAATTAATACTCGGAGTCTCTAGATTGGCAGTAAATGTCGAATGTTGAAGAAAGATCGGTTGTGTAAGAACTTGGATATATTTAAAAATGAAACCCTTTAAAGCTTTGGATTAGATCAGCAGGTGATTAGTCTCACACGATTAGAGTGTAATTACAGGAAAGTGATCAACACTACCGCTCATACAAAGTTCAACTTACTGTAACGCGCAGATCTGTGAGACAACTGTGCGGAAATGGTAGAGGTTAGGGGAACACGTGAGATAGGACGGTTAATTTCTGATAGAGACTCAGATATAAATAGGCAAGATACCCTGGCAGCAACGGCAAAAGAGCTCTCTAGCAGTATAAATTCACTCTAAGACGGTTACTTTAACACACTTCGAAGACACGCAAGAGAAAGTCACACAGTTGAGTTGGGGTAGATGCATTGTAGATGAAAGAAATCAATGGAAAGTGGCAACTGTGTTGTTTGTGTAATATAGAAATTTGAACCGTATCCTTTTAAATTGCTCTTCTTCCAAAAAAATGGAGAGAAAAATGAATGGGGATGGGGAGCTATTCTTTCCAGCATAGAAATGTGACGTTTGCCAAGAATATATTAAGTAAAAACAGATCTCACTTCTCGAAATAATTAACAAAATTTCTAGGAAAGGTTTGGACTATTAGAGTATTGGTAATTAGGTAGAAAATAGCGCTTGTTATTAGTATGAAAGGATCCTAGAATGGAGAAGGAATGAGTAAATAAGTTAACAATGACTAATATTACTTGACTGGGCCGGAGACACCAAGGCGTAGGTGCCGACGTTTTGGGCCGCCATTCTGCGACCTTTCTCAGAGCGAAATGAACGTCGCAGAATGGCGGCCGGGACATTGGCACCTATGCCTTGGACGCAGCGTCTCTTGAACAGCCAAGTACATACTGAATCCGTCCCGAGAAGACTACGTTCTCAAACAATGACTAAGTTAGTCAATAGTTTAATTAATAGAGGTTCCGCGTTGGTCACCTACTAAGGTCAATAGTCCCATAAGTGTAGTGCATGGTCTTTTTTCGTAAGATGGCGATTATCTTCTCCCTTCTCTATGGCGAGATTCGGCGCCGGCCTACAGCCGAACAGCGAGGTTTTCCACAACCAAATTTCTCCCCTCAGTGGGGCGCGCCCAGGACGGACAAGATCTAAGCTCCCAACCGGCCTTCCATCACGTGTGGTAGCATGTGTGGTAGTGTAGGGCATGTATGTGTAAGTGTGTGTACGTATGGGGTGAGGATTTGGCAGGGAATGGGAAGGAAAGATCATACGCGTTCCGTGGCCCGTTTGCTAGGGTACTGCTCCGGCATTCACTTGGTGTTGATCAGAGAAACTACGTAAAACTACCGATCAGAGAAGCCAGCCTCTAAAATTCTCATTTAGACAGCGACTGCATTGCACCAATCTGACAAGCTAGTGTTGAATATTGCCACTGTCAGAACTTGAACCTAGGACCTCCCGTTAGAGGCCATCGTAAGAGGCACTGCTGAGACATCTGATGATGCACTGAGCAACACCTGCCGATACTGAAGTAAGTAAATTTATGAGTAAATACATTATTAAGTAATAAGTAAATCAACACTCCAATAAGTAATCCATCAAATAACTATGTAGGGACATTATGAGGCACATGGGAAGGGGTGGCAGAGCGGTAAATGTGAAGGCGAAGGTTCGGACGATCTTCTAGGGCGCTTATTTACAAAATGCGAACTGTTAGCACGGGTTCGCCTAATTCTTGTTTCATTTCAGCGAAAATCCTAATAGTCTAGTATCGCAGTCTCATTACTCTGATTTTCTTTTAATTTCTTGGGCACAGGAAAGCGCATGTGTGGTTCACCTTTTTATGGGATGTCTCGGCGCAGAATATACACAATTAAATGAAACATGTATTAGAACGATGACCCGTATAATTTCGTCTAGATGACATAAGCAACGAGTTGTAACTATCTAAACAAAAATTTTGCAATGATAGTAGTAAACTTATTTACACAAAACGCTGATTTTGTGGATTCCATTTCTGAAAGAATTCTTTCATGTCAATATATTACTCTGGAAATTTTTGTGATATGAAATATTATTGAGAAAGAGAATATTGCACATGAATGTGCTTTTGTCTCCCATAAAATGAATGATATTTTGAGAACAAAACAACAAAGAATACTACCCTCTCAAAAGCAGTTAATTTAAAAAATCACTGGGTGAATACGTCTGTGAAATAAAGTAAAAACATTCAAACGTTAAAACTCAACCCGTCTATGGATTTCTATTGTATATCAGTTGTTTTCGCAATTCGCTACATGCGATTGGTAACTTGATCAATGCAAGTTCAGATTTCATTTGTATAGCCTAGTTATTATTATTAATATGATTATTATTATTATTATTTATTATTATTTATTATTATTATTATTATTATTATTATTATTATTATTATTATTATTATCATTATTACTGTTATAACTATCATTATTCAGAGATTTATTTCAAATATCATTTGTTTCAATTACCAATTACCATTGATTGAAATCATGAAAATAGTTTAAAAAGTTTAATTAATAATTAGTATTTTGTGGTGAATTGAGGTATAAGAAATTTTAAAATATCAAAGATGATATCAGCTACCCAGTATGTATTCTTCGTCATCTAAATAAACAATGAGGTACGCAGGGCAATTCTTACACCTTCCAATATTTTTGAAGATGTACGCAAATTCTGAGAATTGTGAATTTAATTTACTAATATTCAGTTACACAATCCTCATTGGTTTTATGTGAATTCAATATTAAGCTGTATTCGAAGAAATTGCGTCGTGGTATTATAAACAGATACTACTAATTTTATGTTTCGTACATAACTATTTCTTCTAAAATACTTAAGAAAATAATTATTTATTACATATGTTACACGTGCATGATAATCCATTTACCGAATTAAAAAAATTGAAATGAATATTTATGAAAATATCGAGATGTATGAAATGTTATTGATGCCTTGAAGTTGTTGTGTAAGTTCCCTTTTTATTATTTTAATATGTTAATTTCTAAACAAACATACATAAACATGATACTAATAAAATAACTTACTAAATATAAGAGAAGATGAATATTTTTGTTTCAGCGTGAAATTGAAATATGTAAAAAAGCATATTTGTAATGTTCCAGCATATCATTAACTGTAATGTATTTGTGGGAAGTTTGTAAAATGATGCCACACATTACCAGACTACCTCGTTTTTACGTAATTATTTTAGTTACGTTTTGAACTCATTTGATTCGTAAATTCAACTATTTCTAATCAAGTCTTTCGCAGCCAGTACAGTTCCCTAGCCACTAAACTTTTCCTCGAGTTAATACGGGCCCCAATCAGCAGGCAGATATCTCTGTCGGCAGCTCCCTCCGCTGTGCGTGGGATGCAGCTGTCTGCGGTTTCTTTTCATGTGACCGACGTTTACGGCGCCGCTAGAGCGCGCGGCGGTGGCGGCAGCGGCGGCGGCGCTGAATATTCGGGCTCGGGGCGACGCGCACGCAAGCCGCCGCCCCCACCGCCCCCTCGCCGCTGCCAAGATTTACGGCGCATTCGAATCAGTTAGTTGAGAATACACCCGCCGCGCTGAGTTATGGGCGGCGCTGTGGTCGCCGTGGGGGACTTCGCCACTCTCACCGCCCCCCCCCTCCGCCTCCCGCGCCGCCTGCGACGCCATCGCCATCCGAGCCGCCCTCGTCCCCGTCGCTTCCCTCGCCACTTTCAACACCCCCGCCGCTCTCGCCATCAATGCCGCTGATGCCACCCTGCCGTCCTTTCTAGCCCTACCGTCCCTGGCAGCCTTACTCGTCTAGCCCTCCTAGTTACTCTCACCGCCGCCGCCATCCCTGTGTCCCTCGTCGCCCTCACTGTCTTGCCGCCGTTGACACCGTATCCACCCTCCCCACTTTCAACAGCCCCGCCGTTCTCGTCATGATTGCCGCCCCCCGCTGGCCCAACCGTCCCCACCGCCCTTACTGCTCTAGCCCTTCTAGTCTCTTTTCCCGCCATCACCATCCCTGCTGCCCTCCCGCCCTGTCGCCCACATAGCTGTCAGTGCGACTCCCCCTCTCCCGTCGCCCTCCCCTCAGCATGACGGCCGTTCCCAACAGGGCGTACGAGAAGGGTCCTCTCAAAGCCTGAAATCATGCGCCCATGAACTCATAGGAGGACATGGGGACAGTCGTGCAGTTGCAGGAGTGACTTAATTTGTTCTTTTCTTTCACATAATCATTGAAAACTCTACAAGTCATTTTGTTTCTCTATGCACTCCCAAGTATATGTAATACAAGTTGATTATACTGAGGTTCATGCAAAATGCTTTTGTAGACTGTGTATCAATTTTACGCACATGAATATGCTTCTTCTCAGTAATTAAGAATGTATTTTTACATATTATTTTCAGTAAACTAAGAGAAAATATCCATATTCAATATTGTATTCTGTGCTATCAAAGTAAATACTGTTTCTGCTTCATTCATTAATTAATGACTAAACATTTTTAAAATTGAAGTTATTTCATATTACATGTAATACATGCAATAACATTTTATAATCATATTTATAATTTACGTAAACGTATTTCCGACATATTACCCCGCAAGTGGTAACATTCAGATATTACTAGAATAAGTTTCAGAGATAAACCATTCATTCACAACGAAAGAATGGTGGCGAGGGAAAGTTTTTAAAAATAAATAAGCAGTCATTAAGATTTACTGTACATTTTTTGTTCCATTTTGTAGCCGAAAATGAAAAACATGGCACGAATAATTCAAACAAAAAAATACACGTAAGTACTCCTAGTGTATCTTAGGGATACGTCAGCACATCATGAATAGCACACTATTACCAACCGCGTCAAATTCACACAAGGTATTCTATCCAACGCCACTAATCACATCACTCGTCAAAGTACTGCCAATCATTGCGATCAATGCACTGGCAATTCTAGTCATTTACGTTACATATACTTATCAGCCGTTTGCAATCGTTTTCCTCTCGTTACCGTATTATCGTGGCCAGAGGCTATCGTGTGTGTATCGTTATTCGCGTCGCATATCGCAGAGATCACATTGTGGGCGCGGCCGCACGCGACCCCATTGTTTGGCTTGGCGCGGGGTAAACACGGCTGCGTGCGGCGGGGGCGGGGGCGGGCGACAGAGCGAGTGTGACACACGGCGCCTCTGCCTCGTGCAGCTCGCCGCTGGGCGTACGCCACGCGGAGGAGCAGGGAGCGGGAGGGGAGTTGAAAGTGCCGGTGGATGTGCAGGTGGAAGAGGAGATGGATGGATGTAGAGTTGACAGAGCAGGTAGATGTGGAGAGGGAAGAGGGGATGCAGGAAGTGGATGTGGAGGAGGAAGTGGAGTTGGAAAAGTGGGTGTAAATGAGGATTTAAGAGTGGGGGTGGGATGTGGGAGTTGAAAGTGGGGTGTGATGCGTGGAGTGAGAAATTGGGTGTGAATGTGAGGCAGAAGTGGGTGTAAGATGAGGAGTTTAAGTGGGGGTGGATATGGGAGTTGAAAGTTGCGTGTAAATGCTTGGGTGGAAAAGTGGGGTGAACGCTGGAGTTGGGGGATGGGGGGGTGAACGGTGGAGTAGGGGGTGAAACGTAGAAAGTGCCAGGTGGCACACGAGCGCATCGGATCGCGAATGGCTCCACGAGTTGACAGAGCAGGTGGATGTGGAGAGGGAGGCCAGGGGCATGCAGGAAGTGGAGTGTGGAGTGAGGAAGTGGAGTTGAAGCGGGGGTGTTAATGTGGAGCGCGAAAGTGGCTGTGAATGTGGGAGTTGACAGTGGGTGTGAATGTGGCGTGAATTGGGTGTGAATGTAAGAGCTGAAAAGTGGGTGTAAATGAGGGAGTTTAAAGTGGGGGGTGATGTGGAGTTGAAAGTGGGGTGAACGTGGAGTTGGGGTGGGGGTGAACGTGGAAAGTGCAGGTGGATGTGGAGGGGGAAGTGGGGATGAAAGAAGTGGAAGTGGATGTGGAGCAGGAGTGCTAGGTCTCTCTGTTTCAGTGTCGGTCCGACAGTCAGTTCATCTGTCCGTCCATCACTCCGTCTGTAGTCAACGATAGCATCTAAACCGTTCATACGATTTATTTAAAAATTCGTATTACTGGATCTATTAAAATGAACTAGAAGCCCTTGGAGTATGAAACGCATTTTTTGATTTCAAAATTTTCTCGAAAATGGCTGAATGTTTCATTATTTTGTCCACGAATTGCGTAAAGAATACTATCTCATTTTCACTGAAATTCCTGAGTATTTGTCGATTGCAAAAGCTCAATATTTTTCGGCGTCTTCCTGAAACTACTGCATTAAAGATGGATTCTTTTTCCTCAATGTAATCTATTCTATAAAAACAGACCTTTAAATAAGATTCTGTACACTTTTTCGAAAATGTGAATAGTTGCATAATTTTGTGTGAAATATATGGGCAATTTCAATTTTTCCCCCCTAAAAACTGCTCCGAAGTTTTTCTTTAAATTTTCTCTTAGTATGTATCTAAGGATAGTAAAAAACGGTGGTACTGTCATTTCGGGCAAAATCTCCATATTTTTGAAAATAGGAAAATGTCAACATTTCAAAACTACGAAGGTGAACAATGAGATTCCTTCTTTAAACATAATCTGTTTTAAAAACCAGATATTTAAAAAATATCATGAATATTTTTTTGAAAACAAAACAATTGTTTTCATGTAATTTCTGCTTAAATGAATGCAATGCAAAAAGAACATTTTCTCAAAAATCATTACAAATATTTTTCTTTACTTTTTTATCAGAGGTGAAACACGAAACGCTTCAAAGAATGGCGTCGGCTTCATTTTCCTTGAACTCTATGAATTACAAATTTAGAAATAACGCGAGAAACTGTGTGCTGTTGTAGCGCCACTAGTCTACAAATAAAATGAATCCCTGCAGTGAAAGCTCATTCGCTTGAAAATCTTTCTAAGTCTTCGAAGCTGATGCATCGTAGAACTCGAATTCCCAGGTTCGAGACCCCAGAGTCACGCGATCTGCGACATTAGCTGAAGGTTTGCGCCGCAGCCGGTCGTCATCGGGCGAGAACTGCTACAGTCGCGGCCCCCCATTACTCCAAGAAGTGCTATTTTCGGAGCGTTTTGCGAAGGAGATTCGACCATTACGAATTCTTTAAACAACGGGCAACCAATCGCGCTCAATTCCCGTCCTGCCCGCGATCCCATTCTTGGAGGAAGGAATGCGCTGACTCTCCTTCCTCAGAGGATTCTTCGAAGAAAACGTTGGTCACGCGTCGAGATGTAAGCTGTAAAACTGATGATAAAGAAAGGTTAATGAGATACGATTATAAGAATATTTTTTGATATTCGGCGGATACATGTGTTCCGTACCGGGAGAGGGGGCTCATGGCGTCAACTAATGTCACTCCATTACCTCTGACCGGGAGGTCCTAGGTTTAAGTAACGGCATTGGCTGGAATTTCGACATCACCTACATACTAGCTAGGTTATGACATACATACTAGCTAGGATATTCTGATCCGTAGTGTTTTGTTTTTCCGATCATTACCAGGCGAATGACGGAGCAGTACCCTACCAAACAGGACACGGATTGCGCGCGATTTGTCCTTCCCATTCCTTGTCCTATGCTTCGGCTTACTTACTTACTCACACCCACACCCACACGTACATGCACTACACTACAACATTTGCCGCGAGACCGGTCGGGAGCTTAGGGGTTGACCCGGCTGAGGCGGTACCTGGTTGAGTGAAACCCCGTTAACCGACGATAGATTGGATATCGCCATCTAGCAGGGAGAGATCACCGCCACCTCCCGAGGAAAACTATGAACTACGCTTTGGGGACCACTGGACTTAGTAGTTCACGCGCCTAGAATCACTGGTAATTAATCAGTCACGAATGTCGTCATTAAACAGTCAACGCCATTGAATATTCGTTTTGATTTCCGCCGGCAGCGCCACCTGTCGTCGCCAAAGCGGCATTTGAAAAGCCGCTCGCGCTGTCTCCGATTATGAAGCGAGCTGCCCCTCTGGCCCGGACGAAAATTCGCGCGACAGCCGCGGTGTCAGCCCTTGTATTTCAAGGGCGGTTGAGAGAGCTGCCACAACGCGACGTCGGGCGTCGGGCCAAGGCAGAGCGCCTCGCCCCTCCACACTCGCCCCGCTCCACTTCTCTCTTCTCCTCTCCCTCTTTGCTCTTCCCTCCTTTCCTCTCCTCTTCTCTCTTGTCCTCTCCGCGCCCCCAACACCGCCCCGCGCCTGTTCTGCCCTCTCCTCTTCTCCTCTGTCCACTTCATTATTTTCCTCTCCTGCTCTCTGCTCTGTTTTTTCTTCTCTTTTATTCTCTCCACACCTTTCCTCTACAGTCCTCTCCTCTCATCTCTTCTCCTTTATTCTCTCCACTCCTTTCTTCTCGTGCTCTCTTCCTCTCTTTTATTCTCTCCACATTTTTACTCTCCGTTTTTCTCATTCCTTCTCCGTGACTCCCAGCTGACACAACTCTTTTCTGTCTTCTTTTGACTACTCCTTCCCCCCCTCTCTCTCTATCTTTCTCTCTCTATCTGCCTCTCCGCGCCTCCCAGCTCCAACCCACGTCTCTCCTTTCCTCAACATCCCGCTTATCTCGTTTCTTTTATCCCCTCCACTTGTCTCCTCTGCGACCATAATCTTTCCACCCATTCCGCCTCCACTGCGTTCTGACCCTGCCCCTCGCGCCACCCCACTCCGTCTTATCATCAGTCAGATGTGACGCCGCTCCGACTCACTCATCTCCGAACCCGTTCCGCGGCGCTATATGCGCCTCCACTCCCGCTCTGCCGTCTGTCAAAAAAAATCCCTTTGCACCCCACGACACCCGCTGCCACCCTGCCATCCCCGCCACCGCGGCCGTCGCCCTCGGCGTCCCCGCTAGCTGCGCGAGTGGCTTCGTCTGGCGCGGAGCGGCCAAGTGGGCGAGGGAGGAGGAGCGGGGAACGGAGGGAGTGGGGACGGGTGAGGGGGTGGGGCGTGGCCGAGAGTGGTGGAACGGAGCGGGTCGCCTGCGGGCTCACTGCACATCCCGCTTCCAACCCACCACCGCAACCGTGCAGTTAGTATCTTCTTTCCTCCATGCTTGGACCCCCCGCGCCTTTCTCACACCCCACCGCTGATGCTACCCCCTGTCCTCGCCGCCCCCACGACGAACCCGCTCCTTCCGCCTCCCAAGTCCACTTACCATCCCCGCGCCCAGAGAGTCAGCGGGGGTGACAGTGTGGCAGAAGTGGGGAGAGCGGTGACGTCAAACGGGGCTGGCAAGTGGAGTGTGGAACGCGGAGAAAGCGGGGGAATACGTTCCCAGTGGGAGACAGCACACTCCGCCCTCCTCACCCACCCTCGTCACCCCATCCCACTGCCCTCACATCTCGTTTCCCCTCCCCACCACCACTCCATACTGCCCCTCTCTGTGACCCTCCCCCGGGCCAGCGCTGGTCCGGATGCGAGACCGCAACAGCAGGTTTTGCTAGTCTAGGCGGGGTGTGGCGGGAAGGGGACGGGAATGGCGTGGCAGGGTGGGAAGTTGCGGGGAGGGACTGGGGGGTGGGCAGTAGAGAGGGCGGGTGGGGGAGCGTGGCGAGGGACGTGGTAGCGCGAGCAAGAGGAGTAAGCAGGCGCGTGCCAAAGGGCGTCGGGTTATAGGTGAGGTGGAGCGGAAGAGGGGCGGGGCGCGGGTGTGGAGGGACAGCGGGTGGAATGTGGCAAGAGCGGCGGGCCGCTGTCGATGGAGAGAGGCGAGGGCAGAGCCGGTCTGTCGTAGCGCGATGGGCGGGGGCGGCGGACGGCGAGGGTGGGGGAGGAGGCGGCGTGGCCTCTGGCAGCCCGCGCCGTTACGCATGCCGTTCAGCCGCCGCGAAAAAATGCGCAGCGCTTTGTCACAATTCGACGCGAGTGCGCGTGACGGCCGTGACACGGGGCGGACGCGGACGGCGCGAATTAAAACTTGTGGGGCCACAACAGCACACATTTTCTCTTAGCGTTTGTAACTTTTGAAAATTCAGACGGCTCGATGCAAATCGGACTTGCGTCAGTTTTATACCCACCCTTTACACTATACGTTAAAGAAAATTAAAGGAAAAGTGTGAAGACGTTTTTTGGAAAATCTTGTTTTAAAACTTTTATTTCACGTAACATTACGCCAATAATACTCATATTTAGAAAAAAAAGAGTTTGTGTATTACCTCGTTTAAAGATATAATTTTCAACATTTCGAAATAAAAAAACTCTATCTTTAATATTTTAGTTGTACCGAGTCGTTGATGTAAAATAATCTTTTTACTTTTTACAAATTCAGAAAATTAAACGAAAATTGTACTTTATCCGATGAAAAATAAACCAAACATTTGAAGCCAAGTTTGACAAAATAATTATGACTTTAGAGCTGCATGTAAAGTCTCCCAAAAATATAAAATATCCGCTTCCAATTCAAGGGACCGTATGGTTACGTCAGATTGATCACGAAATATAAATTTGTTAAAAATCCAGGTTATGGTTTAGCCGCTAGCATTGTTCACAGACATACGGATACGGATACGGACGGACAGACGGAGGGACGGACAGACGGACGGACGGACGGACGGACAGATAGACGAACAGACAGATACGGACGGAAAGACAGACACGCAAAGACAGATTGACGTCCCGACGTAATTCAATTTTTTGTTAACAATGACCTCCAGAACGTGAAATCTGACTAAACAATGTGTTAAAAGAAGTAATTTGTTACGAGATAGAAACAATAGGAACAGATAGGAAATGTCCAATTTTTCGTTAGCAGGAACCTAAAATAAGAAATTTTCTGCTAAAACATTTTCAATTTTTCGCTGACGCATTTCGTAACTTACTCTATTCTACGAATGTAGTATGCGCGAAAGCGAACATGAGATGGCTGTAGGTTGTGGTAACCCGTAGTACTGCCGTTCACAAGCTCGGATTTGAACCTAGAGCTGCAGAGCCATCCGT
Source organism: Gryllus bimaculatus (assembly GCA_017312745.1). Lineage (NCBI taxonomy): Eukaryota > Metazoa > Arthropoda > Insecta > Orthoptera > Gryllidae > Gryllus > Gryllus bimaculatus. The sequence continues at coordinate 1,196,683 of BOPP01000156.1, forward strand.
GTAGTGATTTGTGAAACAAGTCATGTTTAAGACAAAAGCCACCCCAAAAAACCCATTTCCCCTTTTGTCTGGACTCATTTTGTCAGCTACTTCATTTGTACCATCAGTACTCGCGACAGAACAAACAATTACACATTACACCTCAACAAACATGCTAAGAAAACATGACGACCATTGCGTTGACTTTCTTACTTCGGAGGTTACGCCAATTATATTATATTCCCGTTATTACAGCTTATGATAAAATAATAAATTGTGGTACGTTCGGTATGGGTCAATCTATTGGCCGCCGAAACTGTCATACTGAAGTTTAATGAGAAGCAAGACACGAGCGTAAGTGGGGACAAATAATATGCTGCAAGAATAAGAATGAGAGAGGTAATAAAATACAGAGAAGACAGGCTGAAATACGAATTTTTAATTTTTTTAGAGAGAAGGTGAAAAGTGAAAAAGTCGAAATACATTTTTAGAAAGTAAGATTAAAGTGGGTAATTTGCAAAGAAGGTAGACATTATGGCAGAAATTGCCTAAGCTCTTTAAAAAAAGTATAGGGCAGTTCAATGAAACATAAATGTTCTAATTTTTGTTTATTTTTCTTCCTTCTCATCGTCTCCTAGAGTTAATTCCTCACGGTAAATAGTTATTGTACTTGAGTGTCTTCGACAATTATAAAATAATTGAAGAAAGTCTTGCAATTTACTTCCAAGACATGAAAAGCGAAATCAGTTAATAGTAGCTTCATGGGATTCGGGCTCAATGTAGAACAGACGGCATTACGGATGCCTGAACTATTTAAGTGGGCGTGTTCAAGTTTGTAGGAATGTAACTATGGCAGTATATTGAAGAGTGTGATAGAGGAACCGAAATAGAGAGCAGGAAAATTTGTCAGAAATAGAGCATGCAAGTCGAGAAAGGCATCATAATTTTTGGGAATAGGGACATTGGATAGACGGTCATTGTTCGTGGTTCCGCGCCCGCATTTTTGACCCACTCTTTCCGTAAAGCCTTCCCCGTGCCCTGGCGTGAGTCTAAAGGACCTGTCGTGTAGGCGCGCCCCGTGGACGTCCAGAAGCATAGTGATGTCAAGCATGGGGATGAAAAGGCCAAAGAAGCAGGAAGAGAGACGTTAAAAACGAGCGAACAACTGCGGGGAATGCAAGGCGGCAGTAAATGGTGAAAGGGACATTGGTCATCGGAGCACGACCAGCCACGCCCACAGGACCATGGGAGTTCAAGGGAGACGAAAACGACTCGTTGCCTCGGACAGCGCTGGTGACTGTGATGGCAGTGGCGGAACGGAGAACAACTGGGGGCGGGTGGGAGGGAGGCAGAGGCTAAGACGATGACGGAGGCTATAGGGGTGGAGGCAGCGACAGGGGTGGTGTTTCTGGCGGAGCAGGAGGTGGAGTTGGAGGCAGAGGAGGACGGAGACAGAGGCTGTGCTGGGGCCGGAGGTGGAGGGACGAAGGCTGAGATAGTAGCGGTGCTACAAGCGGAGGAGGACGAGGAGGGGGAGGTAGAGATTGCGCTGGTGGCTAGACCAGGGGTAGCCAGAGGCGATGGCGATGGTGATGGTGGGGGAAACAGTGGGCGGGGGGTAGAGCCAGTGGAAGAGGAGGGTGGGGGTAGAGACTGCGGTGGAAGCTGTGATGTAGGCGGAGGAGATGAAGGTATGGCCGAGGAGGAAGTTGCACTGGAGATGTAGAAGCGGAGGTTGATGCGGAAGCAAATGTTGCGTTGGTGGTGGAGGGGGAAGCAGCGGGGGAAGTAGAGACAGAAGCGATGGCGGAGGCTGAAGATGAGATTGTGACCGAGACAGAAGCAGAGGCGGAGGAAGAGAAGTTGGCGAAGGCTGCGGTGGTGGCGCAGTTGGAGGAAGAGGAGTCGATAACACCGACGGGGTTGGAGGCGAAGGCGAAGCTACTATATACGTGAAAATGAAAGCAATGGAAACAGCGGACGCTGAGATAAAGACGGACGTGATGGCGGTGAAGGCGATGAAGTCAGAGGCGGAAGTGGAAGTCTATACGAAGAGCAGAGGCGGAAGCGAGAGGCGATGGTGCGGATGTGGTGGCGGAGTGCAAGAGGAGGATTTTGTCGGGGTCCGCCGCCAGAGGCTAGCAGGAGGTGGAGGCAGAGGCGGCGCCGGCAATGAAGGCGGGTGGCGTGGGAGGGGGTGGAGGGGCGCAGCGGAGCCTGACGGGCACCAGAGTAGCGACGGGGGACAGTGGACGTCGGCAGGCGCTGATGAGGCGGCATTTGGAGGTGCGCCGCTGACTAAGATTAAAAGCCGGCATAAATTCCGCTGAGCGAACGATCGATTATCTTCGCGCGTTTCGCGCTCGACGGAGCGGCTTCGCAGCGAGGGTGAGGGGCGGAGGGCGGCGGGGGCGCGGGGGCCGCACGCGCGCGACCAGAGCACGCACGGGCTGTTCTTTCTTGGATGGTAGCCACGGGCCTCTCTCTTGTCCGAGCGGTATTTCTAGATGGGGCGCGCCGGGAGTTGACTGAACGAAGAGGAGTGGGCGACGTCATGCACGAAACGACGCCGCTTACAAAGGAAGAAGGACTGGTTTTAGCTTCGTCGCAAGGCAGAACAAAGATCTTGTTGGTGTTGTGATAGAAAATATTGAAGGATTGTTGAGGGGTGATAAAAATTAATGTAGGAAATGCGGACAACACAATGCGGAACTGCGCGCCATCGCCATAAATTTTCACCCTTTCCTATTATAATAAAATGCCAAATTACGAATTTGTAGGAAAAATATTTCTCTATTTACCTCAAACATTTAACTCAATTACATATATTTTTTAGGGTACTAGTTCATAATTTGAATATGATAAATTAGAGATAATTGCAATAAGAAGGAATAGGGATAAATTAACAAAAAGAAATATACTGGACTTAATAATCGAAGGCAGTAAGAAAGTATTAGCAAATATATATAACACTTCTAATTTTAAAAATTTCAGAAGTTTTTAAAATCGTAACTTTTCTATTGTTATAATGTGCATTTCCTCTATAAATGCAAAAATTACAAAAGCATTTTTTTCAGACCCTATTAGAAAATGTTGAATATCCACGGCTTCATGAAAATTATCACCGACATTAAAAATATCTTACAATATCCCCTGAATCAGCACAAATACATCTTATTACGTCCGGTGTGTATACAATTTTGAACTCAGAAGCTTCCTACTCCGTACAGTTTATGAGCCGTATTCACCCATGTATAACGTATTAGCCCCCGTGCCTCATGGCATCTATTTGGGACGCTTGGTTGCGGATTAGTCTCCCTACAGGAAGTAGGGTTTTTCCGTAAAGGGAAGAACGCGGAGAGCGGGAGACATCAAGCTTTGGGTGTCTTCCCGGCTTATATGAAGCTTTTCACTGTTACTAACAAGGGAGGGGGGTGGGGTGACGTAGGAGGTCACGTGGGCCTCGCCTATATAACAGAGTGTACGGGCCAGTAGGCAGGTTCTGGGGAGACGGTGGGAGAACCTCGTGCGTGTGCACAAAAACTTGGCGCAAGACGGTGCCAATAATGCGAAGCTCAGCTCGCGAGCCGTGGAGTCATTAGTTGACGAAGCCTGCGGACTTTATGTCCTTGGGGTGACTGCGGTCACGGGGAGCGATGGCTGTGTGCGTGCTCCGAAGGTGAAGAGTGGTTAGTGCCACTATTCCCTTGCCGATTCTCAAATCGATAAGATCGCTCCTGCGATCGAAGGAACCAGCCGTTGGTGGCGCCAAACGGATTTGTGTCCCAGCGTAACATCCGGTCACGTGAAGCTAGGCTTTGTGCGCGCTTCAAAAGTAAGAGTGGCGAATGCCACAATCAAACCATCTTCAATCGGGTTTTTGGATCGCTCCGCGATCAGTGGGATAGTGGTTTCAGAGCTAGGGTGTAAGTAGATTATTTAGTGTATATATTTGTTTTGTTTTTTTTTGTTAATAAATATATTTGTTATAACGAAAGGGTCGTGTCCTTGTGTCGCTGGTGAGTATTCCATGATCTGTCACATCATGTGCACGAAAAATATTTTATTGATCATTCATAAACAATATATTAAGGAAAATATGTAAAAGAAGGTCTAAATCCGATAATTAAATTGCGTAAAGCGTAAAGCAAATCAGTGGACATTATTTTGTTGATTTCTTTATTTTAGAACAAAAAAGCAACTAATCTTAAGAAGAACCATGCCATCAAATTAACGTTTGAACCGTGTTATAACCCAGTAAAAAATCACGATTAACACTAATTAAAATACAATCATAACCGTTATGTCCACGCATAAGGGGCAGATCTTGTGGAATTTTGATCATTAATAACCATTGTTTTTTATATTACTTAGTATTTTAAAACAGGTGCAATCTAAGGGACTTGTACATTATTCTATTTAGTCTCTTTTGAGAAATTTTTACTTTTCTTTCAACTGAGTTTTTCGACGGTCCTCTTAATAGAACGAATTATCCGTAGCCGCACCAAAATAATTACTGCCTCAGCTGTGCCGTGGTCTGTCTCCTTTTTGTCCTCAAAATCAAACACAACTGGAATTTATAAGTATAAAAGTTCAAAAATATTTTAGGTTCAATTATTCGGCAACATTACCATTCTACCGCTGACTTCCGGTTTACATTAAGATCGTGAAATTATTAAAATCCATAATAATGTAAATCACGCGGAGCTCATCTTATCACATCTATGTCAACCCTTCTACTACTTTCACTCTCCGTGTTGGAAATCAGTAACAATACTTTCATTTGACGTGCCAAATTGTCTTATAATCAGCAAAGTAACTGGTTCATATAGCTTTTTTATTTGGCACCCCGCTTCCTGCACTGATCATTCACAAATGCATTCACATTATTTTCTATTGGTCAATTTTAAAAATACATGTAATTAAATGGTTTTTAATATTATTCCAACAAAGTACGCCAGCGCGAGTAACTAAAGGTTAATTGAGACCAACACGATCTCAATAAATAATCCAACTCTTTCTGTTTTTATTTTTTATTCTACATGTACTGTAGCCCGGTTCTTTATTTCTCGGGCTTAATTTTTTCGTTGACACTCTGGTTTCTTTTGTGTTTCCTTTGAAATTGTATTAAATATTTTTCTCGTATTAAAAATGGATGAATGATAACTTACGTAAATACAATTTATTTTAAATTATTGTTTTTTATTTTTTTGGTCTTTAATAACCACTTTTCTGTACTTAAGGATGTCAATAGGTTCACCGGGCACTTTTAATTCGAGAGATTAAAGTAATGTAAAAGTAAACACATTCTGTGTACAATACTTGTGTAATTCATCCATCTTGGACACCCCCACCAAACGACTGCGTTACACTAACAACCTACGTAAGAACACAGTGCGTTTTAAAGTACATTCAAATGAAAATTTATATTAAAAGAGCAGAAATCCTAACCTTTAACATAAAAAATATTAGTCGTCACAGCTTTCTTTTATATATTTGTGAACATTTTTGGCTTTTAGGAGTATTTTAGAATATCTTGCTAATACCATTCTTTATCGATTAAAAAGCGATCATTACATCTGTAAAATAAGAATAAATAATTACATTGTCAAACCGAAACGTATGGTTACGATATTTCGTAAAATAGTAAGTAAGTTCTTACTTACTCGAATGATACCAACGTTCCTTAATCCGTTAAACTTACTTTCAGGAGAGATTAGTAACTTCAAGTTGATGAAGAATTTGTAGTATTTTAGTTTAATTATTAAAATAAAGCGTTAAATTTCTCTTCGGAAAGATCTTGACTTTCTCATATTTTCCATAATTCTTTTTCATAAAACAAACTAGATTTTTAGGCCATAATTTTGCTAACTGCAAAATCTGCTTCTTTAAGACATCAAGGGATATGCGTCTAGTTATCAAGAGTCTAAATAATAACCTCAATATCATTTATTTGAATCTGTCTGCGCTTTATTCAATGCACAATATAAAGTAACCATAACCACGACCACCTGAGTACTCAAAGGGCCGTCGATGGTCGCCCACTAGCAATACTCAATGTGGCCATGCCAGTAGCATAGACTGTAACGAGAGTTAAAACTAAACAAAATTTAAAAAATTGTTTAAAAATTAAGTTTTGTAAATGACATGGAGTTTAAGTGAGCTTTAGCCACTCGAAAAACTGTATAACAGATATTGATTGATTAAAAAGCATATTTTTAGAACAGATAATAGAAAAAGCCGTTATTTTTTAGAGCAATCACAGCGAGCGAAGGTTTTCAATTTTTAGTAACTAATGCTAAAAATGAGACGATCCGCAGTGTTCAGATACAACTGTGATGCAACAAAGAAGCAAAATATTTTCGTCTGAGCACATATATTACTACTGATTTTTAATTAACATAGTACATAATGAAGTGGCTTGTATACTTGAGTTAAAATAAAAGTAATGCAATGCTTCTCAAATCATACTGTAATGAATACACGTGATAAAAGTGGTTTCGTTTTTGGTGCGGATGTCGCAAACCATTGCTTACACGCAAAATAAAATGCCATTTTGCCTCCTGAATCAATAATACTATTATACAATTGTTTGTAATGATTTCTAAAAGGATTGCTGGTCTGTTAATCGTATCAATATAAAAAAAGATACATGTGTAATAACCGTTGACAACTTTAGTTGAGTGGATCATGTGGAGGTTATCTTCAGAAAGTTTCACAGGCAACACGTTAGAACACTGAACAAGATAGCAATGATGGGCACTAGCATTCTGGTTGCATACGGTTTCCTGCAAGAGTGCTGTAAATTAAGAAATGTATTTATTATGTGGCCCTGCCCATTGTTGATGTCGTTGTTACATCATTTGGGAAATGAATATTTTCGAAATAGTGTAATTACATTGTAGAAAGTCTAACGACGACTGTTACGGATCTACTGTACCCAATGTTTCCCAAACAGCGTAGGCACACTTGAAAGATAGAAAAACGCTTTGAACGACAATAAATTCAAGCTTCATCTCATTGCCAGTCACCAAACGTCACTGTCCGTTTAACCCCCCTTTCTTTCTACCCTCTCTCTCCCCCCCTCTCTTCCCTGCTCTCTCTCCTCCTCTCTCTCACCCCCCTCTCTCTCCCGCCTCTCTCACCGCCCTCTCTCACCTCCTTCTCCGCCTCTCCCTCTTCTCTCTCCTCTCTCTCTCCCCCTCTCTCTACCCCTCTCTCTTCTTCGAAAATAATTTTCATAATAACACGTAAGTTCACACACGAGCCAACGTATTGTTTCCATGAAATTATAGATTCAGAATTAATCGATGAAAAAGTTACCATTCTCGTTTACGCGATATCTGTTTCTTATTATGAAGCATCGATTTCATTGATAAAGTACTTTTCCAAAGGTTTTGCCAAACATTCAAATATCCAGAAAGTTCGCTGCTAATCAGGGTTTTTAAAACCAGAATTTCACGTTTAATATTTCCGGTCTTATATTCGGACGTCTACGAACTCGCAACTCGGTCCAATTTCTCCCACCAGTACGTCTAATGGCACCGATTGCTAACATCCCTCAGTTTTGTCCTTTTACCACGAGTTCGGTAAGAAGTTTATATCTCCATATCGTAAACAATGACGTTACGGTAACGTTCGGTGCTGGCTTAAAATGAGATTGTAGTGTGGAGTGTAAGGATATGAATATGGTGAAACCAAGCATGTTGTAGAATTGATAACAATGTTTTTTTGCTGGGTTCGTATCTACTGTTACTTCGAATTCAATTGACGTAGATTCCTTTCAGTTTTACCTTTTGTAATGCTTTCCACATTTACTTATTCATGAACTCATACATTGAATTAATTTGAATGTAATTTATCATTTTAATTGAATCTATATACTTGTTTATGACTGATTGATTTAATTTAGTAAACAAAATAATTATATCTACAGGAGTGTCGGATTTATTAAATAATTCTTGAATATGTTTAAGATTTAATTTTTAATTTTTTATGCTACAAATAATTCTCACAACGTTTAAATCTTTCTTAAATATACAATGTATTTTCTAATCTAATTTTTAATGAATATATTCAATTTAATTCACATTTACTCTGTTTATACTTTTGTCAAAATTATATTTCATTAATAAACAAGGTGAACAAAAAAACATAATTTCTGAATAAATCAATACTAGTAAATTTTCAATATGAACCACATTCATTTCACCTATTTTTATAAGGATCAATGCAAATCCAGAAAATTATTTATCTGAAATAAGAAGATGTGTTTCTTCGCTTCTCCAAAACTCACGTGAAAATTCCGGCACAAATATACTTACATGCAAACTTGCTTTTTAAACGATATATTTACTAAATGACCAAAATAGGCATTTTCATATTTATGACATCAATTAAATTTAATGAAATTCTTATCTCATCATATTAGTTTGATTAAAAGAGTATGTTTCGTAAACTTATTTAGTTACATAATCGGTATACTAAAAACAAACTAAAACAACTACCTAAAGAATTCACTTAACGGAGGGATAATCAACATTAAATAATTCTAAGCTTGAATAACGGAAATAAAATATGCAAGGCTTTTCCACTTGGTTAAACAAGTTAAAAACAGTACGAAATAAAACATAGAAATACTATCAACACTATCGGAAATTGAAGTGTGTGCATTTTTCCATGTTGAATGCCACATGACGTATTTATAAATTTCTAAATATAAATTCCCATCTCAAATTTCCACATATTTCTCAATGTGTCTGTTTGTTAATGCACTGGTATGCGACTTAACTCCCCTGTGCATGGCGTCTCCCGAGCGCTACTAGTAAACTCTGCATGGAGCTTTTCCCGACGATTGCGCCACGCGAACCGCCAGGCGCTGAGGTGGTATTTTCTTCCTCGCAAAGAGCTTCTCTCGTGGGCGCAGCAACGGCGTTGGCGTCGGACAGCGGACGGTCGCCCTGTTTCTTTGTTCACAGCTCGCCGCACTGCCCGCTGCTTCTAAAGTACCCATCGCGTCTTCCAGTCGTAATCAGTTGGGTGAAATATATTTCAAATTAAAATATAACTCGTCATTTTTAAATAGATATAACCTTCTTTAAATCACATCAGTATTCTTGGAACCACAACGTTATATTTATTTATTATATGGTATAGTATTCTTGGTTAATATTTACACATTCGACATATTTAGTTCATTTTCCGCATACAAACAACATCTATTAGTTGTCTTGACTATCATTTTCTTTTTTTGACCAATGACATTGAAAATTCCTGTAAACAATGTCCATCAAGCCAACATACGAAGTGTCAAATACTGTTGTTATCTTATGATAATACTGTGGGAGAATATTGTTTGAATTTTCACTGTTTTTCTGATTCCTTGGCATCTACTACTCTCTTCCATCATCCGTACAATTTTACTATTATACTTCATTTTCTCATGGTCATTTTTTCGTACAGTTTATTTCTCAGTTCCCCGAAAAAAACGCTTTTTTCTAAGATGTTGAAAACGATTTTTGTGAGTGGTGAAAGAATGATCGTATTTAAAATGATGAAAATTAAGTATGTGTTGAGCGACACGGGCGACACTCTCATTAAAACTTGCTGAAAATCCTACCTAGCATCGTCGAGAGAGAAACTTCAAGAGAGAACTTCCAATGTCTTTTCAACTTTGCTAGTAACGTTTAAAATTCACAAGCAGTTTGCAATTTTAATGTAATAATTTAAGTCAAACAATTTTGTTAGAAAAATTACAATTACGGGAGATGTAGCGAGATTTCGAAGTTTGACGTTTGCCAATATTCTAATTACGTTGTAGGAAAAGGGTCAAAGAAAGAGAGCAATACCTAATCTTAATGATGATTTTTGAATCGAGGTTAATTAATAGATTAATAAAAGTATTTAAGGGAATGTATAAAGGTTTAATAGAATTTTTGTTAGGGATAGTCAAATGATATATAGGAAATGGTTTTGCAATATCTACTCTAGTAACTCGCCTTGATTTTTATTGATAAAGTGTATGAATTTTAACGTCTTTATAAACGTATGATTGGCTATTGAATTTTATATTATTTAGCAAATCCTTGCGAATCTATTGTAGATACTAAATTGTGACAGTGGTAAAAGGAAGCACGAAATAATAGAATTGTTTAGTCTAAATGAATTAGTACCATGTAAATTTTTACAGGAACAAATCGTTTGAAATTAAAAGAGGCAATAATATTTTCCATTTACTGATCAAGTCCTGACTCTCAAACGCGCCGACTGCAAATAAAGAATAAAGAAATGAATAGTTTTGCGAGGCCAATACTGTAGGTCTGTACCTCTATTCCCATTTTCTTTGCAGCTGCCTTCTTCCATATGTTCATCTCCAAAATTTTTCTATCATTACTTTCACCGTCCACATTTGCCGATTGTCTGTAAGGCAACGGATGTTTTCGTAGCCCTTCTCTATGCATACGTTCCTCCGCCCCGTGTGCGCACGCTCTGCTTTGTTTTCCTTTACCGTTTTATTCACGCCTCCAGTTTACGCGTCTCTATCCTTCGCCTGCCCGTTCTTCCACTGGCACTCCACGTCCGCCCGCCATATCGCCCCTCCATCGCCAATGCCCCGCCACACTCTCTCGGCGCCGGCCCCGCGCGTATCCAACAGGCCAAAAGCGCGGCCGCGACGCTGGTGCTGGAAATGCGAAAACTACACTCTGTCACTTAAGTCGCTCGTGCTGGTAATTGCCTTAATGGGGCAACGCTTCCCTGAGAACAGCCTCTTTGCCTTCCGGACGCGTCAGAAGGTTTTTAAAACGCATTTCGTTTTGGTGGCTTTCAAGGCAACTTGCGAGAAGGTCTGGAAGCCGAGTACCTTGAGTTAAGTGATGTGTAGCTTTGGAATGCGTCGCGGTGAAAGCTATCTCGAAGGAAAGAGGAAGCGTTGTGGACGGTAAGAGTTTTGTAAAGTAATGAAGCGTTCTTTTTAATAATTTGGAGACACTTTGTTTTTGATAGGGTGTTGAATGAAGAAAGTTGGAAAATTTTTCATAGAGAAAGTCTGGGCTTTGTGAGATTTTTTAACACTCACAAAAGAAAAAGATGAATGTTTCGAATCTATAAAAAAATGCGATTGCTCGTCAAAACTCAATGTCTGGCTATGTTTTGGAATGAAAGGTTTGAATATACACGGTAGAGAATGAAACTTGACTGACTGTTTACAGTATGTGTTGCATAAAAATTGAACAAAAACACTGTATAATGAAAGCATTTTACTCACAACAATGGAATTCTATAGAGAGTTCTGAAATACCAAAACAACGAAAATAAAAGGTTCGCTTTAAACAGAGTTTCCCCTTTGTTATTCATGCATATCAATTACGGGTTCACAGCGAAGAGTAATCCTACGTAAAGGTGCCTGTTTGAGGTTTTCAAATTCCAAAATTTTAGGTTTTGAATTCGTTTTTCCCACACGGGAATCCAGATTACATGAATTCACAGACGCAGGCGTATCTGTCACTGAACGTTTCTTTAAATTTCTGTAATTATAGAAATACATATGTAGTTTTAAAGTGTAAAAAAGTATTTTAACGTCCAATAAGAACGTATTCCCTACATTTTTTTCTATACTGGAGAATTTTTGATGAATGCTTCCTGCAAAGTAGTACTATGCAACACTCAATCAATCTGGCAGTATCATTTCCCAAGTTAGGGGTCCCAGGCCAAGCTTTTTAGGCATGTTCCATGTTCGTAAGCACACAACGATATTCCATGAAAATGTGGATGTTAAATACGTGATATAAGGGATTTCAATAAACACTACACTTCGACAGTAAGCATCTCAGATACTTCATTGTATTTTATATTGAAATCCGATGTCTTCCCATTGTATCAATTATGTGTGTTTTTTTGACTGGCACTTAATCAAGAGTCTGTATCTTACAGGGCTTAAATACGTTTTAACCGAAACTCTAGAAAAGTAATTAGGCATTTAATTCACATCACCGATTTTCAGGGCTTCTTTTACAATTTTTTAGAGGAATTATCTTCAATTATATTGCAATTTATTTTTGAGTTTCCACCGCTTAACGAGCCCCTCTCCCGCTCACACACAGCACACACTTATAGGGTGTTTTCCGAGTACCGGGGTAGCATGACATGCGATTGAAGTAAATATAAATTTAAAATTTGTGTTTTTATAATACATTTATTTACCGCAAAGATAATTTTTTGTCTCGGGAAGCTTTGAAAGAAACCACATAAAAGTGTTCAGAAACGGCATTTTGAGGAAAGAAGCCACTACGGTTGTGATGGACGCCGTCACCTAATTGATTGGCACGTCAACTGCTAAAGTAGTTAGTCGCCGAAAGTTGACGTGATGTTTTCCTCGCGAGGTGGACGTGATCTTCCCCGCTGGATGGTGAGATCCGGCGTCTATTCTACCGTGCCGCTAGCAGGGTTTTCCAAAAACCAGGTATGTTCCATCAGCGGGACAGATTTATTAAGCTTCCGACAGGTCTCGTGCCCGGCATTTGTGGTAGTATTTGCAATGTAAAGCTGTCTAAGTGAGGGGTGAGGAATAAGACACAGAAAGAGGAAGGAAAATATCGCGCGGCAGTGCCAGGCCCGTTTGTAAAGGGCAACAGCTAACGGCATTTCGCCTAGGTTTGAAATCGGAGAAATCACGAAAACTACCGATCAGATTTCAGCCGGCCTCTAGACTTCCTTATCCAGACAGGCGGCTGAACTCAATGAAGCTAGTGTCGAAAATGCTGCACATGGGTGAGTGGAACTCCAAAGACTTTCCGTCAGAGGCACTGCAGTGACATCAGTTTAGGGTCTGTGCCATCTCTTGCGGTTCGTCTTCGGAGCCGAAAAGACTTCCTCACTTTAGTGTGGCATTTCAAAGGTTGCTACGCGTAAAACGCTTAGAATTTTTTAAATTTTAGTTTTCGCCTTTCATTTACCTCCATAGAAACACTTTGAAATCTTTGTTTTTTTAATGTATAAGACAATTATGACAAGAAATGATTTTATATTGGGTAAATCTACGCGTGATTCTAGAGGGAGGCCTACTATTAAAAAATCTTTGCTAACATGCAAAAATATGTAAACTGCTTTTTATTAAATGCCTAATGCATATTAGATGATTGTTATGCTTTGATCTCATCCAGTACGCATATAAGGCGACTGTTTTGCTAAACATGAAGATACGCGTACTATTACATGAATTATCCCCATTATTCTTATACTTTTTCGGTTCACTTACATTAAGAGCACGTCCCAATTTTGTGTAATTATTAACCGGTAACAATATTAGTTTCAGTTTTTTGTGTTTATACTGAACAGATGATTACGGATTTATTTCTAATAATCACGGAATGACAATAAATATTTCTATTCTGTAAAATTTTGTTTTCGCGGAGTTATCAACTTTCGAAATGTTAGTACATTATATCAGACTTCCTCAAATGTAAGAATTTGGGTGAAACCTGCTCGCAGGCACGGTTGGCAAGAATCGATTCCCTTACGCGCTAACAAACAAGCGCGAGCAGCGCCTATCTCGCCCTCGCTTCGCCCTGAGGTCTTTTGGGACAATCAATTATTATAATTTGTAAAGAATTCTCCTGAATATTCGAAATATAGGTTAAGAATTATGAATTTTCTTCGGTTTACCTATAAAAGGTAGGTACGCTCTAAACAATTTTCATATACTTTCCAAATTTCATAAGCAAATAATAGGTTTTTGACGTTCTGTCCAGAATAGTGGGTAGGCTATGTGTTATTTTTCATTCTCATTTGAAACATGTCATGACTCTGATAAATAGGGAGAAGGATTTTTATGCACTAGAAATCTTGAAATATGCTTTTAAAATGTTGTATTTTATGACGCTAAAAATTTTGAATATCACATATTTTATGCACTTAAATTAAACATATTTCATTTCTGTTCTTAAAACTTTCTCGTTAAATTCACGGAAGCATGTTTGGAATGAAATATATTATTTTGTGCAAAATAATATAGCTCCTATCCTACTTCGCGAGAGAAATAATTGAAGATTATCTTAAGTGAAGTGCATTGTATGTCTGGTATTTCTTGTGACTCGGTTAAAAGAGATGATAATATAGAGAACTATTTTACATTTAACAATGATTTATCAAAAATCATAAAAAACAACGCAAACTGAAAATTTCTTTCGAACTAACAAATAAATCGCAAGTAATAGATTGTTTTAAAAGACGAAACGTTTTATAGATTTTAACGAAATAATAACCAAATACGAGCTTATAATTACACGCATATGCTTCCAACAGGAAAAATCGGCCAAATAATCACAAATATGATCCGCAATATATTAAATCTATATAGTATCATCTTTTAAAACCAAATGTGATGAAATTTCATATAGCTATTACGTGAAGCAACGGCAAAAATGCAAAATCATAGAAATCGCTCCTACTAATAATATTTCAAGGTCAGTAACATAAAGTTTTTTCCCAAAATTATTTGACAACACTGATAAACATAACTCACATCATACTACAAAAATCTCATAAGCATTACATTTCGTAAAAGAAAGCTTGCGTACGGTGCAAGTAATTCTTTATATATCCTCCCACTAATCCAAAATTCGATTATAAATTATCTGGGGGCTTAATTAACCTTGGGTACACTTACTAAAACAAAATTCAATGAATGAATTTATAGCATTTAATAATCATATCACAGGTAGTAGGAGTTTTCACCTGCAACCTCGAGATGATTAAATTAATGGAATAATTAAATACAATTGTAAATTATATAATCTGTAGCATAACTGAACTCGTATTTGTAAGAAGGAAAAAAAAACAAAACCAAAACTTTTTTTTTCCCCCGCAAAAAAAAGAAAACAAAAAAAAAGCCCTTAGAAAAGTTTGGGGGGGGGTTTTTTTTTTCGCACCAGCCTGTCAATCCCGATTCGCAGACCATATCTTTGATCTGCTCCTAGGATCCTCCTATCTCGAGGTTTAATAATGAATTTTTTTCCCCCGCCCCTAAAGCACAATAGGTGTATTTGTCGGCGTAACTCAGTTCAATTTTGCAAACATTCTCGTTGCTCACTAACTCTCTCTTCCGGTGAAAACTGTTCAACTGATCTGCCCACGCCTTTCCTGATTAATATTGGAAAAGGAAGAAAAAATATATCTGTAAAGAGGATGTTATTAAAACCCAATTCAAAAGTTTCAGCAAAAAACTGTAAAAATCTGAGATAACAAATATAAGCCGCAACACACCTCTGCGATCTAAAAGTTGTGAAAGAATAAGAATATTTGAAAACCGAATTAAATTAAGTCAAACAAAATTCGTAGATGTCAAATGTTTATTTGGCTTAGTTTTTTTCTTATGTATGTTCCAGAAATGATGTAATTAGAGGAAATTTTTCAAAATTGAAAAATATTGAAAATTAATCCCACACTGTTGTTGAGTTGTCAATCGTAGTAGTTCTGAAATTTACAAATCAGCGAATTATTTCATCCACTTATGCTAATTAAATTTTTTTTCTGCAACAATAGACATATCGTTATTTCTTCAATGATTACTCTAAATTATCAATTATCATATGAAACCAAACAAAATGGGAAGCGACTCACTGTAGAAAACCGAAGGTTTGTATTGGAAATGAAGATTTAAGTTTTCCTTCGAAGCACCTCCAAGGTGTGTTTCATTCAAAGTGTCCCACCGAGAGAGCGGGTTCTCCCAATTGTTTCCAAGAGTGGTATGTTTCCATCTTTGTTGTCACAACAGGATCAACGTTTAATACTTGAGTGTTTTTTTTCTCTCACAACTTACATTTTTGTACCCATTTATACAATTTATTTTTTAACAGAAGAGTTTGATTTTGTATTTGTGGCATAGGATTATGCAGTTAATATAGCGAAACGCTTATGATTGAAGAGTAAAACAAGTTGCCGCTGCTTTGAACAGTTTGCTCAATGGCGCTGGTTTGGTCACATCTTCAATCAGAAAGTGTACCAAATTAGAATTTTTAGTCTATGACTGCTATAAGCTACGACTGCCATAAAATCCATCCAAAAGCAGCTTCTCTAGCCCTTATTTTCATCTTATTGCACAGATTCACAGAATGTATAAGTCACTAAATATATTTCTTTCAACCACATTCTGTACATTGCCATCTCTGTTTACTTTTTCTGTTCCTCATGCCCTTAAGGGCGTTAACGATCGCCGGCCGGGAAAATCATGGCCTCCTGGCAAGGCGTGAAAGAGGCGGTTGTGTGCGCGACTGACTTGGAGTAATGAGGCTCCGCCACTGGACGTGGCGTGAAAAGCGACTCAAGGCAGAGCTGGGCGAGGCGGGAGTGGCGGGGGCAAGTAAGTAATCAATGGGGAGGGGAGGGGGTGGGGTGGGTCAGGGCGAGGATGGTGTGGTGGTGGGACAAAAAGGCGTTGGGCGGGGATAGAAGGAGTCAGGGAACGGCGCTTGCAGGGGGAAAGATTGTAGTGTGGGGTGCGGACGGGCAAAGAAGCGGAGGGGAGTGACTGGAAAGGGTGGGGAAAAGGTGAGAAGAAGGTCATTGCGGTGTAGGGGATAGGGTGAAAGGGTAAGTGGGTGAGTGGAGGGTGGGGGTGGGGTTGACGCGGGAGCGGTCTGTCAGAAGCGATCTAAAAGGGCGGTATGTGTCGAGTATAGGATCGGGGTAGGGCGGGGAAAAGGCGGAAGAGCGGTTTAGAACTAAGGCGGAGTAGATTAGGGCAGGTGCTATGGGGGGTAAGTGGGGTCGGGCCGACGGGACCAGGGCACGAGAGGGCAGTGCCGTGCAGGGCGCGCGGGCGGAGCAGGGCGAGGCAAGGCAATGGTGGAGCGAGGGCACAAGGGCGGAAGTTCCAAATTAGCGAGCGCGGCGACCTAATTGGGGAAATTCAATGGCGGCTCTGGAGCGCACAGCGAGCACGTTATGCTCCCACGAGACGGCGGCCGCCGCTCCAACTCTTTCCACTCCGGAGAAGCGGGCCTTTCGAACCCGAGCGCAGATGGGTGGCATTCTCGTGTCACTGCCTTTTCAATGCACGCTATTACCACGTCGGCATAAACTTCATTCAAAACCGATTATTTGTTGTTAATTTTAGCATGAAAACTCATCATTTCATTGCAGGGCTTTTCATACTGCGCGTCCTTTATATCTTTTCGATATAAAATCATTAGTATTTTTCAGTGCCCTCAATTTTGGTGTTGCGAAAAGCTTTGAGTCACTTTCAAATGTGTATGCCTGATGTCATTCATTATCAGATATTTTTGATAATGATAAAGAAGATGATGAAATTATTGAAAATAATAGATAAAATACATAATGAATTTTTTTTTTCAATGGCGTGTTTAAAACTACTATATTCGTGTAAATGACAGAGGTGTTGTTCTTCACTATAATCTATATGTCATAAATCACATGCATCATGATTATAACCTACTCAAGCTCTATCAATGTAGTTTTTTAGAACTGACGTGTTGGGCGAGTTCCAACATGCACTGTGAAAGTGTATTGGGGGCGGGTCCAACCGTTTTGGCTGGCCATGACACATTCCATTGTCCTTTTTGACTCCAGACGCGTTCAACGAACTAAAGGTCACCAATCCCAATTAATGTCGTGGCATGTTATATTGAGTGACTCTAAAGAATGTCGTGCGTGTTCATTTCCAAGTCCAAGATTTGACGCCCGCCCAATAGCTTCCGCCCAATACTCCCCCCCAATAGCTCCCCCCCCAATACGCTTTTCCCCCCGCAATAGCCGGCTAACCTATATTTTCACATCACGAAAATACATCCAAGGCAGCAGCTCTAAAGTATGGTAATGAATGCATGCTATGAACTGTAGTGTGTGTAAGGGAATAGAATGACAACCACAATGAGAAAGAATCTGTGGCTCATTTGCTAGGGCACTGGTCCAGCATCTCATCAGATATTGATACGGTGAAATTACGAAAACTGAACACGCAACCGCTAGACTGTTCCTGCAGCAGTGGTTGAATTCCTTAGGCTCTGCAGATAGTGTCCAAATTTCCCCCGATTCAGACTGGAAGACAAAAAATCTTTCGTCCAAAGACGCTGTGGAGGCAACCGATGTAGTACATTTGAGCTTACTGCAGCCGCCCATTATACTGAGAGATTCTTACGCAACTGGCTTTTCACACCGGAAAGCTCTCAGAGACAGAAATTGTCTCCAGCCCCGTTTCATTCATCGAAACGATCGATAGATGTTTGGGGTCGAGGAATAGAATCTTTGATCCGCATTCCCGCTCACAAGCCGTTCAGAGAAATAAATAATGCAAAGAATGACCGCACGCCCAATCGACGCTCCCCCCCGTCTGCTCCCTCTCGCGTGCACGTCCACATGTTTCTTAGAGGTCGGCAATCACCTGCTGGCCCTTAGCAATAGCCCTCCTCAGAAGGGCTTCTCACCCCTTCGAGCACAGCCCCCTGTCAAACGCCGGCCCCGCAACTATATTTCCGAACAGATCAACCCATCACCCATACACCCTCGCCAATAAATACCTTCGACATTCGGATTTTCGTCCATGCATGATCGGCTTTACGGCTTGTTCCCAATCTGAAATTCAATATGGCTACGCACGGAGAGAATTCCGAGGAGAAGAGAATAATGTGACAAGGGGATCTGAAAATAAGGCAATACGTTTGGTGGAAGTGGAAGAGTCAAAACAACGAATAATCTACATCTAATCAGTGAAGGGTGATAATCCATGAACGATTTGGCGGCAGTGCCACAAAAAACATATCAAACGTATATCATAGTTTCTAGTTTATTAGTAAGAAAATTTAAGCATTTGAAACATACGATTTTTCTCTGTAATAACAAACCTGGTTTTCCTCTTTAAAATACGCATTAAAATTGAAAGATCAACTGAAACCAGTTGATATATTTTTTTTTATTTTCCCAAAAAGTGCTCAAAAGAAAATTAATAACACATTAGCTATCTTGTAATTGATAACCTCTGAAATATGGTGATACATTTATTAAGACTTTTTAACTTTGATGAAGTACTATTTATTTGTAAATTACATATTAAGAAACTTGTCCCAATTAAAACATATTTACTGAACCTGTGCGCTGCTGATTATAGAATTATATTATTTTCTGCGTTGGTGGTTTATTTTGTTAACAGATTTTTTCTATTGCAGGTAAGTTTGCTGTCCCGTCCTTACCATGTGTTGTGTCAACTCTACGAAGACTAAGTTCAGGTAATATATTTGCTTCAAAGTTAACGCTCAGACTGCACTTCCATAATTGATAATATTTCTAGGAAAAAAACAT
>BOPP01000156.1:1226818-1253390 GCA_017312745.1 Gryllus bimaculatus
AAGCACACAAGCCTCCCCGCCCGCACGGACAGTGCTACTTCAAGGCGGTGTCCCCAGGGGAGGAAAAAAATCTTTCTACACGCCAAAAATATGTAAACCGCTTTTTATTAATGCCTATGCATATTAGATGATTGTATCTTTGATCTCATCCAGTACGCATATAAGGCGACTTTTTGCTTAAAATGAGATAAGTGTACCTATTACATGAATTATCCCAATTATTACTTATACTTTTTGGTTCACTTACATTTAAGAGCACGTCCCAAATTTTGTGTAATTATTAACCGTAACAATATTAGTTTAGTTTTGTGTTTATATGCAACAGATGATTACGGATTATTCTAATAATCACGGAATGACAATAAATATTTCTATTCTGTAAAATTTTGTTTTCGCGAGTTATCAACTTTCGAAATGTTATACATTATATCAGACTTCCTCAAATGTAAGAATTTTGGTGAAACTGCTCGCAGGCACCGGTTGCAAGAATCGATTCCCTTACGCGCTACAAACAACGCGAGCAGCGCCTTATCTCGTCTCGCTTCGCCTGAGGTCTTTTTGGACACTACAATTATTTATTTGTAAGAATTCTCCTGAATATTCGAAATATAGGTTAAGAATTATGCATTTTCTTTGGTTTACCTATAAATTAGGTACGCTCTAAACAATTTTCACATACTTTCCAAATTTCATAACAGATAATAGGTTTTGACGTTCTGTCAGAATAGTGGGTAGGCTAGTGTTATTTTTTCATTCTCATTTGAAACATGTCATGAACTCTGATAAATAGGGAGAGGATTTTTATGCACTAAAATATTGAAATATGCTTTTAAAAATGTGTATTTATGACCTAAAAATTTTGAAATATGCACATATTTATGCAATTAAAATTAACAATATTTCATTTCTGCTCTAAAACTTTCTCGTTAAAATTCACGAAAAGCATGTTTGGAATGAAAATATATTTTTTGTGCAAATATAATATACTCTATCCTACTTCACGAGAGAAATAATTGAAAGATTTATCTTAGTGAAGTGCATTGTATGTCTGGTATTTCTTGTGACTCGGTTAAAAGATATGATATCAAGAACTATTTTGCATTTAAACAATGATTTTATCAATCATAAAAAATACGCAAACTGAAAATTTCTTTCGACTAACAAATAAATCGCAAATAAATAGATTGTTTTAAAAGACGAAACGTTTTATAGATTTTAACGAAATATACCAAATACGAGCTTATAATTACACGAATATGCTCCAACAGGAAAAATCGGCCAAATAATCACAAATATGTCCCAATGTATTAATCTATATAGTATCATATTTTAACCAAATGTGAAGAAATTTCACTTAGCTATGCCGTGAAGCAACGAACAAAAACATGCAAAATCATAGAAATCCGCTCTCTACTAATAAATATTTCAAGGTCAGTATATGAGTTTTTTCCCAAAATTATTTTGACAAACACTGATGAAACATAACTCACATCATACTCCAAAATCTCATAAGCATTACATTTCGCAAAAGAAAGCTGCGTACGGTGCAAGTAATTCTTTATATATCCTCTTACTATCCAAAATTCGATTATAAGTATCCCGGGGCTTAATTACTTGGGTACACTTACTTAAAAACAAAATTAAATGAAGGAATTGATAGCATTTATAATATATGACAGTAGTAGGAGTTTCACCTGCAACCTCGAGATGATTAAATTAATGCAATTAATTAAATAGCATTGTAATTAATAATACTGTACATAACTGAACTCGTATTTTGTAGAGAAAAAGCAAACAAAACTCGCAAGAAAAAGCTAGAGTGCTTCGCAACCACAGGTCAATCCCGATTCGCAGACCAATATATTTGATCTTGCTCCTAGGATCCTCCTATCTCGAGGTTTAATAATGAAATATTTTTTTCCTAAAGCACAATTAGGTGTTTTTGTCGGGCGTAACTCAGTTCAATTTTTGCAACATTCTCGTTGCTAAATATTCTTCACTTCCGATGAAAACTGTTCACTGATCTGCCCACGCACTTCCTGATTATATAGGAAAAGGAAGAAAAAAATATATCTGTTAGAGATGTACTTAAAACAAATTCAAAAGGTTCAGCAAAAAACTGTAAAAAATCTGTGATAATAATATAAGCCGCAACACACCTCTCGATCTAAAAGTTGTAGAAGAATAAGAATATTTGAAACCGAATTAAATGAAGTTCAAACAAAATTCGTATATGTCAATGTTTATTTGTCTTAGTTCTTTCTTATTGTATGTTCCCAGAAATGATGTAATTAGAGGAATTTCAAAATTTAAACATTGAAAATTATCAACACTGTTGTTGAGTTCGTCAATCGTAGTAGTTCTGAAATTTTACAAATCACGATTATTTCATCCACTTATGCTACATTAAATTTTGTTCTGCAACATAGACTATTCGTTATTCTTCAATGATTATCTAAATTATACAATTATCATATGAAGCCAAACAAAATGGGAAGCACTCACTGTAGAAAACCGAGGTTTGTTATTTGGAAATGAAGATTTAAGTTTCCTTCGAAGCACCTCAAGGTGTGTTTCATTCAAAGTGTCCAGAGAGCGCGGGGTTCTCCCAATTGTTAAGAGTGGTATGTTTCATCTTTGTTGTAACAACATATCACGTTTAAATACTTGAGTGTTTTTTTCTCTCACAACTTACACTTTTGTACCCATTTATACAATTTATTTTTTTAACAGAAGAGTTTGATTTTGTTATTTGTGGCATAGAGATTATCAGTAATTAGCAAAACGCTTATTATTGAAGAGTAAAACAAGTTGCCTCTTTTGAACAGTTTACTCAATGGCGCTGGTTTGGTCACCCCCTTCAATGCAGACGTGTACCAATTAGAATTTTAGTCTATGAATGCATATAAGCTACGACTCCATAAAATCCTATCCAAAAATCAGCTTCTCTAACCCTTATTTTCATCTTATTGCACAGATCACAGAATGTATAAGTCCACTAAATATATTTCTTTCAACCACATTCTTGTACATTGCCATCTCTGTTTACTTTTCTGTTCCTCATGCCCTTAGGGCGTTAACGCTCCCGCCGGAGAAATCACGGCCTCCTGGCAAAGGCGCTGAAAGAGGGCGGTTGTTGTGCGCGCCGACTTGGAGTAATGAGGCACCGCCACTGACGTGGCGTGAAGCGGCTCAAGGCAGTTCTGGGCGGGGTGGGGAGTGGCGAGGCAGGTAAGTATCATGGGGAGGGGAGGGTGGGGTGAGTCAGGGCGAGGATGGTGTGGTGTGGGTACAAAAAGGCGTGGCGGGGATAGAAGGAGCCAGGGAACGGAAGGAGAGGAGGGGAGTGACTGGAAAGGGCGGGGAAAGGTGAGAAGAAGCATTGCGGTGTAGGGGGTAGGGTGAAAGGGGTAGTGGTGAGTGGAGGGCGAGGGGTGGAGGTAACGCGGGAGCGGTCTGTCAGAGTGGACAAAAGGCGGGATGTGTCGAGATAAGAATCGGGTAGGGCGGGGTAAGGCGGGAAGAGCGGTTTAGAACTGAGTAAGGCGGAGTAGATTAGGACAGGGTGTAGTGGGGTAGTGGGTCGGGCGCGACGGGACAGGGCACGAGAGGGCAGTGCCGTGCAGGGCGCGGTGAGGTGGAGCAGGGCGAGGCAAGGCATGGTTGGCGAGAGCACAGGGCAGAAGTTCAAATTACGAGCGCGCGACCTAATTGGGGAAATTCATGCAGCTCTGGAGCGCACGCGGAGCGCGTTATGCCTCCCACGAGACGGCGGCCGCCGCTCCACCTTTCCACTCTGCAGAGCGGGCTTCGAACCCCGAGCGCAGATGGTGCATTCTCGTGTTTTCTGCTTTTCAATGCACCTATTACCACGTCGGCATACTTCATTTCAAAACCGAACTATTTGTTGTTGATTTTAGCATGAAAACTCATCCATTTCATATTCAGGCTTTTCATACTCAGCGTCCATTTATACCTTTTCGATATAATGAATTAGTATTTTTCAAGTGCCCTTCAATTTGT
The DNA here is from genome assembly GCA_017312745.1 of Gryllus bimaculatus. Classification (NCBI taxonomy): domain Eukaryota; kingdom Metazoa; phylum Arthropoda; class Insecta; order Orthoptera; family Gryllidae; genus Gryllus; species Gryllus bimaculatus. The sequence continues at coordinate 1,230,842 of BOPP01000156.1, forward strand.
GTTGAGAATAGCTTTGAGTACTTCAAACGTGTATGCTGATATCATTCCTTATCGAGATATTTTTGAATAATGATAAAGATGAGTGATGAAATATTGAAAATAATAGATAAAATACATAATGAATTTTTTTTTCATGGGCGTGTTTAACTATATTCGTGTAAATGACAGACGTGTTGTTCTCACTATTATCTATATGTCATAATCACATCATCATGATTATAACCTACTCAAGCTCTACAAATGTAGTTTTTTAGGAACTGAGAGTAAGTGTTGGGCGAGTTCCCAACATGCCTGTGACTGTATTGGGCGGAGTCACCGTTTTGGCCTGGCCATGACACATTCCATTGTCTTTTGACTCCAGGCGCGTCAACAACTAACGTCACCAATCCCAAATAATGTCGTGCATGTTATATTGAGTGACTTTAAAGAATGTCGTGCGTGTTCATTTCCAAAGTCAGATTTGACGCCCCTCAATAGCCTCCCCCCAATAGCCCCCCCCAATAGCCGCAACCTATATATCTCACATCAAGATACCATCCCAGGCAGCAGCTCTAAGTATGGTAGTGAATGCATGTTATGAACTGTTAGTGTGTGTAAGTGAATAGAACGACAAACAAATGAGAAAGAATCTGTGGCTCATTTGCTAGGGCACTGGTCCAGCATTCATCAGATATTGATCGGTGAAATTACGAAAAACTGAACACGCAACCGCTAGACTGTTCCTGCAGGCACTGGTTGAATTCCACATAGCTCTGCAGATAGTGTCAAAATTTCCCCCGATCAGACTGGAACACAAAAATCTTTCGTCAACGACGCTCTGGAGGCAATGATGTAGTCATTGAGCTACTGCAGCTGCCCATTACACTGAGAGATCTACGGCAACTGGCTTTCACCCGGAAAGCCCTCAGAGACAGAAATTTGTCTCCACCCCGTTCATTCATCGAAACGATCGATAGATGTTCGGTGTCGAGGAACTACGATCTTTGATCCGCATTCCCTCACAGCCGTTCAGAGAAATAACTAATGCAAAGAATGACCGCACGCCCCAATCGACCTCCCCCCCTCTGCTCCCTCATCGCGTGCACGTCACATGTTCTTAGAGGTCGGCAATCACCTGCTGGCCCTTAGCCAATAGCCCTCCCTCAGAGGGGCTTCTCACCCCTTCGAGCAACGCCCCCTGTCAACGCCACGCCCGCACTATATTCCGAACAGATCACCCATCACCCATACGCCCTCGCCAATAATACCCTCGACATTCGGATTTTTCGTCCCATGCAGATCGGCTTTACGGCTGATTCCAAATCTGAAATTCAAATGGCTACGCACGGAGAAGATTCGAGGAGAGGAATAATGTGACAAGGGGATCTGAAAAGTAGGCAATACGTTTGTGGAAGTGGAGAGTCAAAACAACGGAATAATCTACATCTAATCAATGAAGGGTGATAATCCATGACGATTTGCGGCAGTGCCACAAAAAACATATCAACGTATATCATAGTTCTAGTTATTAGTAAGAAATTTAAAGCATTTGAAAATAGATTTTCTCTGTAATACAAACCTGGTTTTCTCTTTAAATACGCATTAAATTGAAAGATTCAACTGAAACCAGTTGATATAATTTTTTTTAAATTTTCCAAAAAGTGCTCAAAAGAAATGAATAACACCTTTAGCTATCTTGTAATTGATAACCTCTAAAATATGGTGATACATTTATTAAGACTTTTTAATTTGATGAATACTATTTATTTGTAAATTACTTATTAAGAAATTTGCCGAAATAAAAACATATTTACTGAACCTGTGCGTTGCTGATTATAGAATTATATTACTTTCTCGGTCGTAGTTTATTTTGTTAACATGATTTTTTCTATTGCAGGTAAGTTGCTGTCCCATCCTTACCATGTATTGTGTCAACTATACGAAGACAAAGTTCAGGTAATATATTTTCTGCAAGTTATACCTCAGGCTCACTTCCGTAATTAATGATATTTCTTAGTAAAAACAGATTATGGAACAGAACTTCTCTCACTACGTTTTGTTTAAAAAGTTATTTGTGCTACAAATAAATGCTTGTATTTAACAGCAGGTAATCAAAGATCTAACTGTTGTTGATATTTCGGAACCTAATCTCCACATTTTCATTCTATATTTCTGTAGACAGATGAATAGTGCTGAACATTAGACTTCTCATAGGGTTTATTCTCGTATTTTATATACTGAATTTAGTAGCAAAATACTATTTTCGAGAGAAGATGTAGCTTTTTTCTATTTGCGTCTCTAGATTAAGAAACATCACACAATGGAAATATGTGGAAATATATACTTATAAGTAAGATATTTTACATTATTTTGATCTTGTACAATACTTATGAATTAGTAACTTCAATTGGAATAGTGTTTTTTCCTTATGCCTTATTACAAAATTAAGAAGTCATAAAAGTGTTTCACCCGGAACACTAGAACCCATGAAGAATTCGTAGTTGTGAAGTGCCAAAATTTAAACCTGCAATGCAGGTTTCGAGGTGTCAATGAATAAATAAATTCTCATTCTAAAAAAAGACAGATCAGTAATAATCGCTTTATCTGGAATAAAACTGAGTGTTTCAATTTTGAGAAAGCTAAGTTATTTATTGTAATGATTATTACAGAAATTACAGAGAATCAGGACTTTTATGGTTGTCATTGTTTTAGGCTCATAATTGTATATATTTGAATAACTGAAAATTTCCAAAGAAGGTTATATTCATTCAATTTCCTTCATCTTACGGTATATTTGTGCAATTCATTTGCCTAATACTATATACAAAGGTAATGACACACATGAGTGTCATTCTCCAAAAAATATCGAGTTTACGTTAACTTTTTCCTCGCATATATTTTTTTAAAATACTATCTTAGATACCAAAAAAGTAAATTTTCGGTGCCATAAAAGCCGATATGTATTAACTGCTATCTCCCAAGCGTTTTACGTATATCTAATTTATTTTGCAATTGGGTCCTCGTGAAACGTATGGCAGAAATTCAACATTTTTTCTTACATCAAAAAATCTGATTTCAATTCAATCAACATGGCTCTCAGAGAACAAAAGTGAAAACAAATCTTACACACAAGAACATTAAAGATGAGAAATAGTACTTTTGATTTGAAGCATTCGCTTTATTTTATTCAATAAACGGCGTAGTATCAGGATGATTTTTCACAGCTGGGCAATTAATGTTTGAAAAACTTATCCACGAGTCGATCGCATTCGCTCCACAACGGGTTCTGTTCCTGGCTCTCTGTTAATTATCTGGAGAAAGGGTTCAGCCCGCACCACGCTACATCCCATAGCAGATGTGGCTCTGCGCCAGTGTCAGGCCCAGCACTCCCCCACTCCAGCACTCTCTTTGCGCTACCCATGCATCGCCGACTCCCAGGCCGACTCCCAGGCCGACTTCCAGGACGTATCTCAGGTCGACTCTCTGGTCGACCCCCGGGTCGATTGCCAGGTCGACTCCCAGGCCGACTCACAGGCCGTCACTCAGGATGACTCCCAGGCCGACTCCCAGGTCGACTTCGAGATCGATTCTCAGATCGACTCAAAACTGACTCTCAACCCTACTCCCAGACTGGCTCTCAAGTCGCCTCCCAAGCCGCTTCTCAGGCCGACTCCTAGGTCAACGCCCATATCGACTCTCTGGCCGACTCTCTGGCCGACTCTCAGTCCGACTCTCAGTCCGACTCTCAGTCCGACTCTCAGTCAGACTCTCAGTCAGACTCTCAGTCCGACTCTCAGTCTGAATCTCAGTCCGACTCTCAGACGGAGTTTCTGGCCGACTTTAAGGCTGCCTCTCAGACCATCTCTCAATCCGATTCTCAGGGTGACCCCATCCGAATGGTAATCGAGATTATTCAAAACCAAAAAGGTCATTATTATACTTCTGTATTGGTGCACATGAGTAGATAAAAAAAACGTATATCTTGAGTACATAGGAAAAGCTTTGAACCTTCAGTTACAGTATTTAGTAAATATTCATGGACTGCGACGTGCGTAAGATATTTTTTTTGCAAAATGTTGCAATCGAAGTAGATTTAGAATCTCAAATTAGTGCAGAAAATAGGAATCAATAACTATGTGGCTACACAAATGGATGTCAATATACCATAACATATAGCACACGTGTACTACGCATCCTAAAGTAACACTACAATTCGAGATTTCTCGCCTTGTCTAGTGATTGTGAGGTACAGCGTCTATTCTCAATTCTCAGAATATCATTTCTTGTTTCACTAAACTTACAACACGAATACGAATGTTTATGATTAATTTCTTGCTGCTCTTTTAGCATTTTCTTCTTTTCATTACACATACGTCACAATATATATATATATATATATATATATATATATATATATATATATATATATTGAAACGAAGAACGTTTCTGCATAGTAACAATCAAAATTGATTACTAATTCTAATTAAAAAAAGCACTAAATCGATCAGCGTAGTAACGCCGCCCGCCGCCGCCGCTGCCACCAACGGTCAAATCGGGGGGTAGACGGGCGAGGCGAGTGACGGTTGGGAAGTATCGGCAGAGAGGCAGCGAGCGCAACACGGACGGGCTGTGCTGCCCCAAGCAAGTTTATAGTGATATTACGAACAGTTTGGAATTGATTGTAGCCATTAAGTGGGAGATTAGAGGTGATAAAAATTGATAATCAGGTGATTAGGAGAAGGGGAAGTGCGCACCAGGATCGGGATCAGTGAAAACATTAATACTGGAGTTTGAGTGGCCGACAGACACGCGTTCCATGTCCGCCCGGGTGTGATGCAGCAGCGGGCCACACCGTGCGAACATTCGAGTGGGATTGAGAAGAACTGCTGAGATCGGAACTGCCGACGGGACGCAATTGCGCGTTGTGCATGTTAGTATATGTGATATTGCTTGTACTGGCTGAGGGGGTGGACCCCGACGAGCTCGTTGGCCGTTGCGTTGGGGGGCAAGCGCAGACAACCGCCGAGGGAAAGCGACTTCCTGACAGACTTCGGGGCTGACCGAAGTTTGCCGAACACGCCGCCGCCGTTGCCACGGCGGCCCCGCTCGCCTCCAGCCAGCCGGTGGTCATCGGAAGCCTCAAGGTAGCGTTACTTGTGCACGAATCACTAAAGGCCTTGCGCACTGCGTATTGTAAAGAATTTTTGTACATAGTGTTTCAATCATTAAACTTTTAATTGCACAAAAGAGTTTCTTCGATCATTCTACTAATGCAGCGTCAAACCCCCTGGAAGCCCATTCACGAGAATGTACCCGTTCTTTATATCATTTTATTTGTCGTGAGAGTATCGTTTCCCAGGTACGTCACAATATATATGTATATATATATATATTATGTATGTATATATATATATATATATATATATATATATATATATATATATATATATATATATATTGTGATGTATGTGTAACGAAAAGAAGTGCATATATATACATATTATATTATATCTTTATCCTATATTCCTTCTCAGTAATTCAAACTGTTTTATTTTTTGTGAATCGCTATTCCTTTTGAACTACTCGAGAATCGTTTTCATCTTCCATCACTTCCACATGTTCATTAAATATCTAAAAATTAACGTTCATCTAAATGTACGAAAATCACAGGAGTATTTTCCTTTCAGCTTTCTGAACAACATGGGAAACATCTCTGGAATGGACTCTACTGCATTTACACTTCTCGTGTTTCACACTCTCAAAACACATGCACCATTTTTAATAACAATTATGATAAAGGGCATTCAACTAATCACAAAAAAGAAACTAAAGAAATCGTTCCTGAAAGACAATAAGTATCACACCACGCGGAATTCAAGTTGCTCAGTACAGGGAAGCAAGATAAGAAAATTAATGCTCGGATATAGTGTACCAGAAAAGCATTAAGAGGATTATGAGCTAGATTAATTTGTGTATTAAAATATGCAAATCAATCTAACAATACATTAAACTTGTTAAATGTACAATAACTAATACTTAGCTGATACTTATGCAACTGTTTTTTGAAACTGTTAATACATGTAAGATTAGTGCAATTTGTCTTTGGAGACGTTTGACGCTTTTGGTATATACTGTAATTTTGGTACTTACTGTAATCCATGTGATCCGTTGTGATCCATGGTTAAGAATGGTAATGGTTAAGAATGTGAATATTCTTAGCTCCAGTAAATTACCCTTGGTTTGCTAATAACTAGGAGAGGTACAATTTTCTTCAATAAATTTTAAAAAGGACGAGTCAGCGATATTAAAAATATTATTTAATTAGACATTGTCGAATAGGGCAGGATAATACTAGATCTTGCTACTTCAACATACCGCTAGACTCACCGAATAATTGCTTGGAATCTAAGTCTAGGAAAGAACTGTTTGATAGCCAATGGACTACCTCGGCAAAGGATCGTCAAAAGAGGAAGACCATGTCTAAATCCAGCACAATGAACGTACTACACTACATTATTAAATTTATCACCCTTGATAAGTGCCAATGCAGAAAGTAGTAAGACGAAATGTTAGCTAATTAGATCGAAGTAGTGAATCAAAGTGAACCTTGTGAAACTTGATAGTGACAAAGTGAACAGTGTTACTTATTTTGTTTCTAATTACCGTTCACATTACCTTATTTTATGTAAAAATAGAGTCTATATGAGGAAGTTCGCGAATTGGATGCTTGGGAATTCTACCACTGTGTAACCCACCAGACAAATCGAGGCCCATACCCTTTACGGGACTGTAACGGATAATAATAATAATAATAATAATAATAATAATAATAATAATAATAATAATAATAATAATAATAATAATAATAATAATAATAATGATAAATTTGATCTCGCCCATGAATTCTCAACTCAGTGGAACTTCAGTAAAGTGACAACTGTGCCTATAATAATATCAGCTACAGGAGGGATCCCGAAAATGACACTTCGGGCACTGGAGTGTCTTCACTTGGACGCTGGGATTGTATATAATATGCAAAAGTCTGTAATTTTGAATACATGTCGTATTGTCAGAAGCCATCTGAACCTTCAGTAAAGCAATCACACACCTGGTCATTATTCCTGTGTGTTTGACATACCGACCAGTAGAGACTGTGAATAATGAAATATAATAATAATGATAATAATAATAATAATAATATTCTATAAAAGATAATAGAAGAGAAGCAGACTAATAGGACCGCGAACTTTGTAGATTGAGGCGTTCAAGAGCAATGTAGGAACTCGGGTTTCATTCTTCCAAGAGTGAACTGTCAGAAACCTCTTTTATGCTTAAAAAGTCGAGAATAAAAGAGATTTCTCTCAGTTCGGTAAAAATTCGGCAGTAAAAAATAATGCCACCTGAACTGCATGTTAATCTCAGCGAAACTTCCCAGGGCACTCAAATTCTCATTTTTTTCTTTTTGATTTCTGCGCGGTGGGCATTTTTTTGTCATTTCAGAGCGTTTTCTTGTAAGTTTGCTTTAGTTGTTTTTTATGAATAAAGCCCATGATCGGTTATCGCAATTTTTATTAGAAATAGTGTCGGCGTATTAGAGTGTGTCACGCAAGAAAGGTAAAAGCAGAAAAGTTCATTCTCGAAACGCAAAGTGTAACTTCTTTTGTACTCCATTCCATTTTTCATTTCTCTTGGAAATTGGTGGCTCGTTAATCATGCATTATTTATAAGAAATGGTACATTATGTAGCTACTTATGCATTGTATATCCTGATGAACTTCAAAGACATTTCATTGCCTTGTTGTATTTTCTCTAAATACATTCTTCTTCACTTTTTATTCCATCCACAACTATAACTTCGGTTAACATTCAATAGAGTTTTCTGTGATCCCAGTTGTATAAAATAATAATACAATATAATAATAATATTAATAATAATATAATAATAATAATAATAATAATAATAATAATAATAATAATAATAATAATTATTATTATTATTATTACTTTAATGAAAATATCTTCAAATTATTTCATTTCATTTATTATAATTTTTAATGTTCTCTTTTTTAAATATAATCATCTTGTGGAAGTTCAAGTGACACCTGCAAACGATAGCTTATAATGCGCTTTTTTCTAGTATTTCAAATATAACAAGCAGTTTTCAAGAATTTACCATTACCATTCCACCTTTAAACTACTTTTTAACAATTCAGAAGTCGAGACATTTTAAATATCACTTATTACTGTCGTTGACGTCGATCGAAATCTGCTCCTTGTAGTGGCTGTGGAAAAGGAAGTCAGGCCAGTTGCTCTCCCTACTCCAAGGAATGTGCCTCCCGGGGCGAAATCTGGTGGCGGGGTCCGATCCGGCGCCCCGCGGCGCTGCTGCCACACACACTCGGCGCCACCCCCACGGCGCCCGCGCGGCGCAACGCATCGGCGACGCAGCCACAGCCGGCAGCCGCGCGGTTGCCCATCTGTTAGCACGAGGACGCCCCGCGCTCGTCCCGCCCCGCCCGCCCGCCCCGGGGCGCCAATCCGTGCGGCTACGCCGCCTGCACCGCCCGCGCTCTCTTCGCTGCCCCAAGTCACCACCCGAACTTTGCACACACCGCCCCCGCTCCGAAAGGGACCCCTGCTGCGCACCACAACTCCCTTTGACGCAACACGCCTGCACTGTCACCGCCTCGCCCCGGTGTCTTCTCCTTCTTACCACCCTTAAGGCCCATCATGAGCCCCGCCCCGCTCTTCACGTCACTACCCCTTCAGCCCCGTCACGCCCGTCACGCCCCGTCACCACACCGTCCCGCCCCGTCACCCTCTTCCACCCTGAACCACCCGACACCGCTCGCGTCATTTCCGTCACCGCCCGACATGCGCCGGACACTGCCCGTCATCACCCGACACCACATGCACTGCCTGGGCTCGAGCCCGTCTCTCCTTCGCTACCTCGCTCCACTCCCCTGCTCACTACGCCTCCCCTCGTCACCGCTCGCACCTCTGTTCTCTTCATAGTATCACTCCCTTCACCCCGCTACCCCCACGTCCACACCCTCGCGTCCCCGCCGTTCCTCCCTCCCGCTCCACCCGCCACCCCCCGCTTCACTGACGCCCGAAGCCACCCGTGCCTCTCTCGGCGTCGTCGCGGCGTGTAATTACTGCGTGACGTCACATCCGCCGGGAAGGCCGCTCGCTCTGCCCCGCGAGCGCCGTGCGCGCATCCGGGAGCCCCTGGGGCCATGGTCCCTTCGCCCCCCCCGCCCCGCCCCGCCCGCGCCCTTCGCTCGCCAGTTGATTCTAATTAGGGAGACTCGATGCGTGTAATTCCGGGCGGGCAGGGCGCAGCCGCGGGATTCGTCGAAATTTTTATTCCGGCGGAACACCTTTGGGAGTTATAAATTTTTGAGAGATCCTCTGAGAGAAAAGTCATCGTTATTTCCTTTGATACATGCATTTTTAGATTTCAACGACGAACATAAAATACTTTTAAATACACTCACTTGCCAATATTAAAAGATGATCATACGTAGATTCTTCCAGATACTTTGTTGAATTTAAAGATAATTTTAGAATCAAAAAATGAATAAGCGCTATTTCTTCTAATAATTACAACTGCAAAGTATCACAAAAAAGCCTTTCACCTCCTCTAAGTGTATTTTTATGGAATCGGCCGGTTAAATACAGGGCATACAGATAGCTAAGCCTGGTACCTAAGCTCTAGTTAACCTTACGAAGTCATCCTTGAAACTAACTTTGACGACTTGTAACATTAATAATATCAATACAAAAAGTACATCACTTAAAATAAAAAAATACGTATACATACAATATATTTTTAATAGACAATTAATTATACGACACATTATACATCTACTGAGCAAGAGGACACACGGCGTAAACTTTCAACCTCATCACATTCTCGGTACCTCATGTCTCTGAGAACGACAGCAATCGCTCTGTCGTCTAAGAGATTGTCCCTCACTATTTTGGATTGAATTCCTCTCATTTACACTTTTTATCTTTGGTATATTAAACGATGTGCGATTCCTCTCCTTAATAAAACAACCTTAATTCTACACCTCGTATATAGAAACTCAACCATGAATGTAAGAACGTAGAAAAGTGCTTCAGTGTTCGCACGCTACTTAACTAGCATGTAAACATAAATTTTTTCCATGATCCCTTAAAATAATTTTCATTTGAAAGTCGCAAATTAAGTGATACGAGACAAAACAATTTACATACTTAAACAGGAGTGAAGTCTGCTGGACAGTGCTCCAGAGGTGTTGAAAAAAAATCGACATTTGGAGAACCGCAGAGCACCGTTTCCGAAAAATGGGCGTTCGGAAAACGCCGTCTCTTAGAGATTTCTTGGCGCTTTCTATGTGTTCACAGAAAATTTAAGCCATTTCATGAAAGCTTTCTTATATTGGCTTTTGCTGTGTCGCCATATTTATATTTTAACGTGCTACTTTTTACCTGCGTGCTTCTAAAGACTACTCATGATCATTTGAACAATGAATTTAAATTACTTATTTACAGATATTTTCAAACGTTCTTTAAGATAAAAATATTATAAGAATTTACCTCACAAAATACACATAAAAAACAATTGTCGGATTAGTTTCGTTATTCTGTAAAACTTCACTGTTGAACTCCCGGTTAATATTTTCAGTGACAAAAGTGACAAGTGACAAAAACGCTTGGTCTGTAATGCAGACTAGGAAAATGACAACAATACAATATCTGCATGAGGGAGAAATGATAGCGATTTGATCTAATGACTTTATCATACAATTGAAAGTGTACTACAGGGGAAGGCATCCTCTTTAGAAAATTATTTCAATATCGTGTATTCAGTTCTGTGTTTCAACGATGCGTGAAACAACGGGAACCTTTTGTTCCAAAACGATGCTACTCAACTTCCAACAAAACATGCGACTGCGCAAGGTAATTCTATAAAATCAAAACTGGCTCTATAAAGTAAAAATGCGCGATTGAAACATCTTCCTTCGCTACGACAAATTGTGGCAATTTGTGAGCACGTCACGTATCCATTTCCAATAAAGCGAATTCAAAAAGAGTCAAGGCGTAAGCCATTTGGTGTGAAAACCGTTATCAAATATAGTCGTCCATTCCAATCGATATATTTCTACTCTTGAAGCGAACCGAGGTTTAATGAGAAATGTAAAATTGATTAAGTTAATGGAGAATTACTTGAAGTCATTATAAAGGAGTAGCATGTAAGTGTATCTCTAGCTATGCCAATTCGTAGAACATTCACGGTTCAGGCCTTGAATAAGTTCAGAATAATTAAGCTGCCACTGTAATGAAGATTTGAAAAGTTAATCTAATGTAACCCTTCAACTACCATTTAAATATTTGTAAAAACAAAAGATCAAAAATCTCTAGTAAAAATCTTTTATTTACAGTAAAAAGTTATAGTCTTTTACCACCCGTCAAACATGTTGAAGTGCAAGATTTGAAAAATATAACTATTAGAATACACAGAACAGCAAATGTGTGATAAATAGAAATCAGACTGCTGATGGAGAGTATTTAAACTTGGAGAGAGATAAGTTGCGTACTTTCGAGATCCGTTGTTTCAGTTGTTTATTTCCATCTACACGATACCACCTAACCACACTCTAAGCCTCAGTTGACGCTTCGCTACGCATTTCCAAATCGATGACGATGCTCTCGACTTCAGCCCTAGTGATTTACACAAAATCATCCTGGATATTGCGCGATAGCAGCAAATGCCTTATTATGTCAATATATTTCTTGCCAAAATATTATTCCAAAATAACACACTTAGATATCTCACATCATTTTACTTTACCCGTTAGCGTGTGACTAATTTGTTAATTGGGCGAATGGTGACAGAAATGATCCATGCATCTTCATTCCTACAACTTTATTAAAATCGTCTCGCAATAGTGCGAATTAAACAGCTAATTCGCGATTTAACTTCATATCGGAGTTAAACCGTAAAATGTATTGACATTAATATACTATGAAATTATTAACTCATCTGAGTGATAAAACAAGTATAATTTCTTTCGTATGATGTTTCATACGAATGTTATGTTGGGGACTATACACGAATTTTCTACTGAACCATACCAGCCAAGAGAGAACGTCTTATTCATTTTATCAGTTTTGTCCACGATGAGAATCATAACGCACTTTCTTATCCTATTCATTTGAAACACACTCTAATCGTAATTCACTCTACCTACATCACCTCTTACTTTCCTGCAATTGACTTCTGCATTGTAGGAAACTACCGAGTGAAACTCTAAAGCCTCAGTTACAGCGCCACTACTTGCGTGCAATGTAATCAACTGTAGAGCAAACGGTAACCCTCTTAACGCGACAAGTGGAATATTACACGCTTCTGGCTTACGACCCGGGTGGAAAATCGTCCGGCGCGGAGCGAGCTTCATTTGTCACGTGGCTCCAATCGCCCTGACTTGCGCGCAAGGGAGAGGGCGAAGCGAGGGGTGGGGGAGGGGCTAGGCGATCGAGACGTTGGGAGGGGGGAGTTTAAAACGACGAACGAAGGGACGCGATACAAGAACGGATTAAGCGAGAGGAGTACTTCAGTAGTTATGCAACAGAAGTGAGTCAGGGTAAGAAAACTCTGTATTGTGGTGTAAGATTGGTAGGATTTTTTGCGTTGGGTAGACACAAGAATGATTAATGTCCATTGTCGATGGGAAGGACGAAACATCGCCGTTTACAAAAGCGAAGGAAGTCAAAGTTGGCATAATAAAGCAGCAATTTTTTTTTACTGCGCACTCAACCCAATTCCCTGATCACGTACAAACTTTTGCATCGGCATTGACTATTCAGCGCATTCCGCACACGATCTACATCTTCATACGCTTTAGCTATTTAAAAAAAATACATGTCGGAAGATATCAGGGAGTTCGGACGTGTTGATGCGGAACAGGACAGCATGAGACAGAATAGGAGGGGGATGGTAGTGAGGTGAGGTGATATGGGGGCGAAAATAGGCGCATCGGCGCTTGGCGGGGCAAAGGGAGTGAGTGTGACGACGGGGTTGAGAGGAGCGGAGGGGTGTGAGCAAGGACAAGTGGGGCGGGGCGGGGCGCGCTGAGATGTGACGAGTGGTGGCGCGGTCGAGCGCATTGCGAAAGGAGAAGGGTTGATATTTTACGGGAACGAGATGAGGGACGGTAGGTTAAACAGAGAGCAGGGGGCGGAGCGAGGAAGGGTGGGATGGAGAGGGGCTGTGTGGGACATGGCAGGACGGGTGAGGAGTGAGGTGTGCGGCGTGTGGGGTATGGGCAGAGCGGGGTGCGTCGGAACGCGGCGGGGCGGGGTGGGCGCGAGGTTGAGCTGTGACGGTCACCACGTTGAGGGAGCGTGTATTCGAGAGGGTGGGTTGAAATGTGACGGCAACCACGTTAGGGACGGAGGTCGAGCTAGGCGGGGCGTTGACATGTGGCGGCCACACGTGAGGCACGTTGGGGTCGAGCAGGTCAAGCGTGTTTGAGATGAGTCAGCTTTCACGTGGAGGGCGGAGGTGAGCGGGGGAGCGGGTTAAGATGTTACGGCTACCACGTGAGGGCATGTCGTTGAGCGGGGCGGGGCGGATTGAGATATGACGGCTACCACTTGAGTGGTGGGCTCGAGCAGGCGGGGAGGGTTTAACTGTGACGGCTACCACGAAGGGCGTGGTTGAGCAGGGCGAGTTGGGTTAAGATGTGACGGCACCACGTGAAGGGCGTGGGGTTGAGCGGGGCGAGTTGGGTTAAGATGTGACGGCCACCACGTGAGGGTCGTCGGTAGAACGGGCGGGGCGGTAGAGCTGTGACGGCCACCACGTGAGGGGGCGGGGTCGAGCGGGGCGCTCGGGGCGGCGAGGCTTCGACGGGGCAGTGGGGCGCGCAGGGGCGCTCGTTAGGGCGAATCTCGGCTGGCGCGCGCCCCGGATTTCACCTTGTTCTCCTGGATTTAATTAAACGCGGGCCCGTTCCGCCGAACGCCGCGCCATCAAAAACACCTTACGGCGCCGCGCGCGCGGCGCCGCACGGCTTAATGTAATTGCCTGTCTTCGCTGCAAGCGACGCGCCTTAGCCCACCGACAGCCCGCCGATGGCTCGGTAGGAGAGGCTGCTCGAGACATGCCGCCCCTGTTTAAGTGCCCCATTCGATACCACTCGAGAAGACTCGGGCGCAGTTGCTTCGTAGCATCGACAGCCGGGAAGATCTTCGCTCATACCATTGGGACATCGTACTTGGACGAAAGCGGGGTGTTGGCTGGTTATTTCTCATCGTTAATCGTCGTTGATTGGTTGTTAAGTATTCGTGAGATCCAGCGCCGACGTGCCGTCGGCTAGTGGAGTTTTTCCCAATCACGTATCTCCCAATAGCGAGGCACCATCCCTGTCGGAACAAGCTGAAAGCTCCTGACCAATCTCCCGGCATGTGTGGCGGATGTGTGGTGCATGTTAGCTGTAAGTATGTGTAAGGGGCGAAGATAGGACAAGAAAGAGGTAGGAACGATCTCGGGTGATCCGTGGTCTGATTGAGTACCGTTCCGGCATTCGCTCGGCATTCACCGCGGAAAACTACCGATCAGAGAAGCCGGCCTCTTGAATTATCATTCAGTCAGCGACTGAATTCGATTTAGCTGTGTCGAAAACCCACCCACCGTCGGGAATTGAACCTAGGACTTCCCGGTCAGAAGGACTGTAGTGACATCAATTGATGCCTTGAGACCTCTTCCGGTCTTTCCCGTCATCAAATGGCCTTCTCTATTGAACAATTCATAATCAAGCGTTTTTTCTTACATTCATTCTCCTCAGTAACAAATGTTATTGAGTTTCCTACCTCTGGATATTCATATTTTTACAATAGACTTGTGATGAATCGGTTCTTTTTATCTGATTTTAACCATGTTCACACATGTCTTGAGAAAATATTATCATGACAATAAGTCTCAAAACAAAATTCACAGGTAGCTCTTTATTATTTACTATACAATAGCTTAACGTTTTCTTCTTCCCGGGCACTCTACCATTTATTCAATATTTTCCGGCTAAACAGTTTGTTTGTGCCTCACAACTTCATAATAAAAAATTTGAACATATTCCAGTTGTCCAGTCTTTCCATTTTTGAATTTAAAAATTTACGCGTAAAAATATGGATTAAAATATATGATTACATTTTGTTTCATATGTTGGTGACTGGAGGCGTAACGATTCCTGCGGATTTATAACAAATACTGAAAAGAGATGATGTGCAGTAGTTCACAGCACTTAATCTACCGTATACACGTACGCGCTTGCAATATATTTTTTTCCTGAAATTCGTTCCGAATATCCAAGAAGGAATCGGCTAAGAATTGTGTTAATCGATTTGTCACTTCGACAAAAATCGGGTGAGCTATTAAGAACCTCTGTATATGTCGTGAATCACCCAAAATGCTTTTCAAACTAAGCTTTAGTTGCTTTTCAAACCAAAACAAAATCATGTTTCTAGAGTAATTTCTTAGAATGTTTTGAATGGCTTCTTATTTGGTGAATTGAATAGAATATAGAACCCATAGATATGAAGTATAGTAACACTTTATGGATAAAAGTTGCAAATTGAAACAATTTATAAATTTAAGCAATAAGTGTGCAGTGAATAAAGCTGCATCAAACCATCCACAGAACTAACAACCGACCGATGAGATATAATTGTAATATCAACTTTCCCTGTCACCAACAACTAAAACGATCCAGCAAATATAATTATCCGGATTAAAAATATTAGTCGCATTGCAAAAATGAACTCCCGTCTTCTATTCAATTTCCTCGAGTAAGCGGCGCCGCGTGGCGTGGCGTGGCGTGGCGTGGCGAGGTCCGTGCTTCGCGTAATGAAACTGACCGTTCCCGGGCAGGGGCGGGCGGGGCGCGCGAAAGCAGGAAATTGTTTTTAAGCGGCTGCGCTTTGCAGCACCGCGGCGCAATAAGTGCGCGCTGGGCGCGTTCGCAATCCGCCTTCGCCGGGGCTTTGGCGGCGCCGCCGCCTCCAATATGGGCCCCGCCCCCCTCCCGCCCGAGTGGCCGCAGGTAACGTCGTTACGCCGGACGGCTTTCAATCTGGGCCTTCGCCTTTGGCGCTGCGCCCTTCCGCGTGGCGCTTCCTTGCCTCGCCCCCTGCCCGCTCCTGCTCCCGCCCCAACTTCGCTCGCCTGCGCTGCCAGCCGCGCCCCCGCTTATCACCCGCCCTCGCCGCTGTCTTCTGTCGGCTCTCGTCCCGCTCTCGCCCTCGCCCCGCTTCCTCACCTGCTCTCACCCCCGCTCACCTCCGCCCTCGCCCCCGACCGCTCTCGCCCCCGACCCCCTCTTCGCCCCGCTGGACGGTGTCCCGTTCTCGCCCCGTCTCGCCCCCTCTCCGTCCTGCACACCAAATCCCGCCCCCAACTTCTCTTCTGCTCTTCTTACCCGCCCTTGCTACCACCTTCACCTCCACTTTCGCCATTGCTCTCGACTCCGCACCCGCCTGCGCTCTAGCCTGTGCAACCAACCCCGCCCCTCCTCGCCTTCACCACGTTACCTCCCCTCCCGTCTCCGCTTCCGACCCGCCCAGCTCGCACGCCTGCTCTCGCCTTCGCGCTTCCGTCCCCCACCTCTCCTCCTTTACCGCCCTTCTCTTCATCTGACGTTCGTTTCATTAATTAGTGATTTCGGGCACGTTAATGTGCTGACATTATTCCCGTAAGTGCAGTGCACATTTTTATCCCGGAATGTTGCGGATCCTCCTCTGTGACAGATCCGAAGCCGTCCCACCTAGGACTGCATCGTTTTCCACGATCAGCTGTCTCCCACCAGCGGGAGACCTGACCTTCCAGAACAACTCTACGCTCCGAACTGTTCTCTCGACAAAAGTGATAGTGTAGTGCATGTAAATGTAATGGTGTGTAAGTGAGGGGCAAAGATATGACAAGGACGAGGAAGGATAAATCGCGCGCGACTGGTTCGTTTAGGAAGTGCTTCGACATTGGCCTGGTATCCGGAAATAGAGCAACCGGTCGTTAGAATTCTCCTCCTGAAAGCGGCTGAATTCGACCTAGCTGAGAAGCTGTGTTTCGCCTTCGCGTTCGTTGCTTCTCGAATTCGCCCCTTTCCTCGCTTTTGCCTCACATTTATATACAACGCTGCTGCTGCCTCTGCAACCTCGCTTTGCTACGATTCTGTCTTCTCGCTTCTTCATCGCCCCCACTCCAGCGCCTGAATCCGTTTTCACCTCCTTCGACGAGTATTACGTCCTTAAATTCTCGGCTATCCGGGAGACGCCGCGTCGTTGGGCGGAGTGCCGACGTATCGCCTGACATGTCGCAGGCTTCCTCAGGGCAGTGACTCACTCCCGGATAGCCGAGAATTTATGGATTCGAGCCGCGGAAGCTTACGTGTACGAGTATTACGTCCTGTTTCCGTCCCATCTCTAATAACCCCTGCCTCGGCGCCCTTGGGCGTGTTCGCCCTCGAAGCTTCCCTACCACTTTAACCTTCGCCTGAGTACCACCTCCTTTGCACTACTGCTCTCACACTCGCACCTTCTTGGTTTCCTCCTGTCTCTCCCCCTCTGATCGGCAGCGATGGTGTAACAGTTAGTCATCAGACTGTTATACACAAGTTTGCGGGTTCAAGCCCAATTCAAGACGCGGATTTTTAAGAGCGATAAAATACTTCGTACGCCTTCCTTCGGAAAGGAAGTAAAGCACCATGCTGCATCATGTAGTAGATTTACTGCTAGCAAAATATCCTAAAGTCTAAATGAAGCCTTTGAGCTAACTTCAAATCGCCTGTTTCGTCGCCCAAGTAATACATTTTTTCCCGCTAGTTGGTGAAAGGAGCGTAACAAAATTTGCGTGGTCAGACAGTAGAGAAGGTCTCATGGCCTGAGTTTCGCCACGTAAAATAAGGCATCAATTTTATTCTGCTGCCCTGGCCAAGCGTCGAGTCTACGTCGTTAGTTTGCACCGTGACCTTACTTAGGTTAGAAAAAACTTCGTTAATTTAACACGAGCACTAACTCTCTTCTCTCCCACTTTTATAAACGGCAGTGATTAACTTAAATTTTTAACGCGTTTCGCACCTAATACATTTACTGCTCTTCTTGACTCACTTATCTCACGTGAATACTGCTAAAGTATTTCCAAGTACTTAATTATGCGCATTTCATACGTGTTCCAATTCCTTTGCTGTTTGTCGAAAATACTCAAGACCATCTTGCAAGCGTCCTTGATTTAGCCACTGGCTGCACGTTTAATTCTTCCTCTGCTTCGATTCTGCCGACATTTTAACATAAGCCGTGCGCCTTGTTATCATCATCTTCATCGTCATCGTTATCATTATCATCTTCTTCATTGTCATCGTAGTCATCATCATCATAATTGTCCTCATCATTATCTTCGAAAAGGTCAATGTTTCTTGGGTCGCCAGCTGGTGTAGTCATTCGTCCAGTTAGTGTAAGAATGGTTTATCACGTAAGGTGGCGGAGATTGCTTTCCTGCTGGATGGTGACATCCGGCGCCGACCTACATAGTCGCGCGAGAAATTTCCTTCTCCCGTATCTCCATTATAGGAACACCGTCCCAGACGGGACACGCTCTAAGCTTTCGGTTGCTCTCGCGACATATGTGTTACGGTAGTTCATGTAAGTGGAGAGAACAGGACAAGTAAGAGGAAGGAAAGCGGTTTGTGGTTCATTTGTGAAGGTACTGCTTGGGTATGTGCCTTACATTGATCCGCCATAGAACTACCAATCACAGCAGTCGGCCGCTAGAATTATCTTACAGACAACCACCGACTGCGACCTGGCTACATAGCTAGTGTCAACAAGTGGTGCTAAAACAGCATGCACTTTCTTGCCTGTTATATTCACTCAAAATTACGGGAAAAGTACTCAAATGTTCGAAAAATTGTAGATGATCTCCTTTAAAAATATATCTTTAAGGAACTGATTTCATCAAGGAAAAAATCTCGATCTTGATCATTGTAGTTGTAAGAAATCTCCGAAAAAACTTTAACTTTGACAATTTTCGAAAAATCAGGGTTTTTAACGAATGTAAAGCCTGCAAAATTCTTTTAAACTTTCTTTACACTATCCAACAACAAATTTAATCAAAAACAATGAGGCCATTTATTTGACAATTTTCAAAAGGTTCCAGGGGCTTCTTGTATACTACCCCCAAAATAATGATATCGGTTTCAAATTCTAGACGCCGTGACGTAAGCCAAATCGATAGGTGAATATCAGTTTTGAAGAAAATGGGTGAAAAAGTTTAGCGGCCAACGGTGTTCACGACAGAAGGACGAAGGACGGACACGCATTTTGCCGTTATTCAATTTTTCGGTATCAAGGACCCACAAAAAATGGATTCTGGCTGGAACATATGTTACATAATTTTGCTTTCTAAATTTAGCAACTGAATTTATCCCATTTTTCGTTTACAGGACCCTATAATAAGAGTTTTTCTGCCGAATGTGTGCCATTTTTTCGCTCAGCATTACATAATTTTCTCTCTACTCCGTAACGAGAAAGTAAAAATCCGCCACTGTCGAGACTGACACTCTAGGTCCTCCTGGTTAAAGTCGTTGCAGAGAGAGTGGCAATGCCGACTCTGAGCTAAACCCACTCGGTATCATGAATGAGCTTTGTTGTTCTATTTACGTTGGGAATCCACTGACCTTCCCTCCCGCCTTTCTCTTTATCGCATCGCTGAGGGCCGTAGACACTTAGCAGCTCCTAGCAACACCGCTGCGTGCGGCCAACTCCTACAATTTCTCCCCATCTCTCCTACAATAATCAAACAAAGAAATTTATAAATATTGGATATTGGAACACCTCCACTCATCTCCCGGCGAATGGGATCGTCGGCAAATGCGCGGTTATCGGCCCGGTTATAGCTCAGTCGGTCCTATTCCCTTTACTCGTTTAAAAATTGGCCAATTGTAACAATTTTATTTGCTCATTTAAAATTAGGTGATAGAAGGAATTGTTAACGAAATTAATGGACATTCAAAATAAACGCGCGTGACGCGGCTGCGCGCGTGACGCCGTATGTTTTTCTTCAGTAAAAAATTTCTTAGATATACTTTACTCAATCTCTTAATAATTAGCGGCAGACTGCTGTGTTTATCTTAATAATTCTGTACCGCTACAATATCATCAACGCAGCCCTTCTAAGCAGAGTATCCAGATACCCTTTACAGGGTATTGAGGCTCAAAGACAATCCACAAATTATTTCCATTGTTTTGACGAACACATCGAGTCGGTTGCTTCGCCACAATATATTACACGATTTTACGATTACACGAATTCCGCTTTCGACAGAAGCTCCAAATGTATTGCTTAATTTGAGACTATTAGGGGCAAATTCCCTCGGATATAAGGAGCAATCCCCAGACTCTAATCGATTGCATTATGGATCGTGCACAAAAAACTATGCATCCTCTCTTCTCATCGATAACTACTCTTCCAAGGTAGCCACAAGCACGCATCTTTAATTCCTTAGCGACACATTCGTGCCTGTGTTTTGCCTTTGCCTTCGCCTTCAGCTGCTATTGTTTCTCCCTCTGCTTCACATTCCCCTTCGTTCACATCGTCTCCCTTTCTTCATTTGATTTATTACTAGTGTTTCCAGGCGGTCCAACGGCTAAGGTCATCAGTACCGTAAGTGTAGTGCGTGCTTTTTGCTCGGGCGGTGGGAGTGACCCGTCCCCGCTAGATGGCAAGATCCGAAGAAACTACGCTGATGAATACTATTCAAATATTTTGAAATTCTATTTTATTTATAGTTTATTCTTCGAATATATTTTTCTATGATTAACCCTCTGTTAAAATGACCTCAGATGAAATAAAAAAATAATCACATTGACTCTCCAAAACTTGTCGAAGAACCTATCACATTTTCGTGAATCAAAAATGTTGATGAAACATGACGTTACGGGAATAAAGTTAGCTCTATCAACTTGTTCCCGTTCTTGTATGTCACAAAGTTAAAACAATGCACCAGAGAATAGGAACGTATTATAGTTTTTATTACAATGGATTTGTGTCAGGGGAAAAGTGCTTCGCCCGCAGTTCCCTATTACTAGGTTAATAGCCGCGCCAGAGTTCCTGTGCCATTATCATCGCGTGCCCAATGTTCTTTTGGCACTGTTCCCATGCATATTACGCGTCTTCGATCTTAAGCTGCGTTCTCATGTTTTCGAAGAACAGTTCATAGCCAACTTTATTTTGTGGTATTAAAATTTTGATATTTTGTGACAGCACCCGACTCACCACCAGCTTTTCTTGTGAAAATAGCTTAACACAGATTGCTGCATTTATTTATTTTTGTCTACAGTACATTCAATATGCCCTGAATGTCCCTCTGAAGATTTAAGATGTAAATAGAGGCATACAGTGGGAAAACGTCTGCTGAACTAAATGGTTTACCAAAAAGTAGCATGCACACTTCTTAAAACCAAATTAATTACTTGTGTATAACGCTGTAATTAATTAAATACTTTACTACAACAGTTCTTTAAATACTTTACAGAATATAACAGTTCTTAAGGTAACAAAAATACCAAAAACATTCTGTTACATACGCAACATGTGAAAAGCAAATAATTAATGGCGGGAGGACTTTCAGTCAGCTGTATTGTAAGGAATGACACACTAAATATTAGAATTTAGATTGTAAGCGGAGTACGAGAATTTGTTATAAAAACAACTAAAAATTTGAATTTCAATAAAAATCGAAACTGTTTCATTCTGTTTGGATTCTTTCCGAGTTTCTGGGTATCTAATAAAACTACAGACACCTCTAAAAAGGCCGGTGGCTACGTAGTTTTTCTACAATATGTGGATGCATCAGAAAATAGTGATATATTTATCTTCTGTTTTTGTATTAATAACATACTTGAAGTAAAAACAAGTCTCTGAATTTTCCCTTAAAATATGAGTAGCATAGAGGAAATTAGGTAGAATCAGAAATAAGTTTATTAGTGAAGTTACTTCTCATTTCGACACTCTATAGTTGTTTTATTTCCTTACGTTATTTACTAATAATGCAGATAAAAATTAAGGACATCATTTACTGCTTTATGTGTTGACTGATGTAAGAATAATTCACCACGCCAGTTCACGCCAGTATTTCAGTCTCCACAAATATCTTCTCTTTGATCAAGAAAGAATTTAGAGCCCCAGAGCAACAATTTTCCAAAGCAATGAACAGACACTTGGCGCTCCCCGCTCTTTTGAGGAGGCGCCTCTGCGTCGGCTACCTCTGCTTCCTACACGCGCAGTTACCGTCGCTGCCGCTGCCACCGCCACCGCCACCGCCGCGCCGCGTCTCCGTAACATGATTACGAACGCCGCGCCTTCCAATCTGACGGATCCTCCTCTTTGCCCCCGCATCGGTTTGCCCCATCCAGCTCCACTCCGCCCCGCCCCTCCCCACTCCTCCCAACCTCAAAGGACAGGGAATGGGTGGGGTGGCGCCCAAGGGGGGCGGGGCCAGGGGAGAGGTTGGAGGAGTGGGGAGGGGCGGGG
>BOPP01000156.1:1253415-1276176 GCA_017312745.1 Gryllus bimaculatus
GAAGGCGCGAGCCGAGATAAAAGGCGGGCCGCCCCGCCGCCGCCGCCGCCGGCAGCGTCGCTGAAAGGCTGCGCGAAATGGGGAAGATCGGGTGGAGCCCGTCGGAACGCAGCGACACCGCGCCGACGCCACATGAAAGGCGACTCAGATGTTTCTTTAGCGTGACGTGCGTCTTGAATACAGGAAAGAGAAACTTCGTGTCTCAGCGCACCCAGAAACGGCGCCCGAATGTTTCTAGTATACGTGGGTCCAACGTGCAAGAAAGGACCCGGTTGAAATGTTGCGTAAGTGCGCCTAGCCACATGAAAGGCACGGATATGTTGCTAGCGTACTGTTGTGCCTAGGCGCATTTGAAAAGAAACTCATAGGTTTTCCAGCGTACGTGCATCTTGCGTACAGGAAAGCTACCCAAGATGTTACTAGCCCAATGGTGTCTGCTCGCAGACCGTCCAAAGTGCAAGTAGTGGGGAGTAGCACCTTTGGAGGGAGGGGAAGAACGGAGTGGGGTCAACCGGCGCGTAGATTGAATGCCTGATGTCTAAGCAATGCTATCCATGTATGAAAAATTTCTCACTAATTTAAATGGTATCTACGGTATTTCTAAAAAGCTAGCAAGAGCCATATTTCCACTGTTTTATGGTTCTGTGTGGCCATTGTTAATGCATCAATTTTTTGTTACTTCATGCTCATTGTAACTCATATGGCAAATATTTTACAAGCATGACCTCTTTTTAAAAAATGTTTTATGTATCTTTAACTCCACAAAAACATAACAATCTTAATAATTTGACTATTTTCACCCGAAGTAGATAATTCTCCAAATGATGGCAAACGGAGGAAATTGAAAGAAAGTCCTCTCACATTCAAGACTGATATAAATAAAATATGAGGCAATTTCAAGAATGCGTATTTCTGGTGCAACATATAATTCTGTGACTATTTCTCCTCTTTATATAAAGCTGAAATAAAAATACCTAACGTGCAAACCTCCTTCACAAATTTCAGCGCGGCCAATCCAACGAACATTAGTCATCAGCTCTTTCTTAAAAGAACGGACAGGGCCTAATATTTTTATACGAAAGTCTAAACGATTAGAAATAAATATAAAGTAGGATCATTTCTCATCAGATTTTGTAATTAGAAATATGAAGTACTCCTGCCGGAAATTAGAAGAGACGAGTAATTTAAGTAAATGAAAGAAATTAGAACAAAAATTAATTAATGTATATTTTGTTTTAAGAATAAGATTTTTCGATTTCAATTAAAACTCTTTAATCAATTTAAACATAGTTAATGAGAAAAATAATTTAATTACTATCATCAAACAAAAAATAATTCTGTGATAACAATTCTGGTAATCTAGCAGTACGCTCAATTAGTGATTACATCGTAGCGAAAGGAAATTATATTTATCGGCCGCTACACACAATTACAATACTGCGTATCGAATTAATATTGCAGGTCTAATTTGCTTTCAGGTTGCATACTCCACATTTACCAGTACATCAATAACAAAAGTTTCCAAAATAAAAAGTAATGATACTATCTATGCAATAGTCCGCTATTATCCTCTCAATTTTCTCGCACCAATTGCACTCGAAGTTGCTCGCGTGCGGGCTCTTCGAGGTCAGTCAAAAGCGCAAAATGCTGTGCAGGCCTGTTCTACTAACAAGGGATATGGAATAAATGTAGAGAGTAGAAAGGACCGTTCACAACATAACTAGAGAGTAAGTGTTTAAGAGATGTTCCCAAAATAAGAAACTGGTACTATATTTGATGACCGGGTAGTTTACTAGGTAAAAGAACGGATATTATACATTATTAATAAAATATATACTATACTGAGCCAGCGTTATAATGAAGAAGAGTTGGAGAAAGTTTTGAGGAGAATGAGTCCACTTTTCTTCTTTACTCGTAATTATAATAAAGAAGGGGAAATCAGACGGCAAACAATTTTGATAATCGATGTTGATCAGATGCCGGGAACGTATATATGTTGACATTGAAGGTCAGCTTAGATTGCAGGAGGCATGGCTGATCATCCAGGATGATAGAACATCTGCAAAATAAAGATTATCGGTTAGAAGTGAAACTTGATTGTAAAATTCAGGGTTTTTACAGCACAGTAACAAATTCGTTTTCGAAATTTGGGAACTTCGATGCAGAAATGTACTCCATGTGCATTGACGCTACCATCAGCGCTCCTCTACAGCAAACAAGCAGAGGAGTGGAAAGGTAAATGGTTATCACGAACTGATACGAATCTAAAGGGTAAACCTCATTACATTACAATGAGAAAACAAAATTAGCAAAGTCCTAGTGGCAATGTTGCAGAAGCACCAAATAAAAGTGCTCTCAAGTGTTGAGAATTTTTTAACAAACAGTTCATATTATGTGGGAAGAGTGGCAAGCAAGACCAAAGGCAAGAAAAAAAAAACCGAGAGAAAGCAAAAAATAAAAAAATAAAGACCTGCTGTCAAGTCAAGTTGATGCGCAAGTTGAAAGAGCGTGAAAAGTAAAAGAATCTAAAGTGTTGGAAGAATAAAGAGAAGCCAAGAGAAGGAGACAGAGGTTAAGAAAGAGGCTGCATGAGTTTGGAGTAAAAGGAATCAAAGACAGAAAAGAAGCGGGAGGGTAAAAGCCAGGAGCAAAAACAGTAGAAAAAGGCAGAACTAAAAAAAAAATCAAAAAAAAAGAAAAAAAAAATAAAAAAAAAAAAAAAAAGGAATATCTAAAAGAAAATGTTAAGAAAGATAGTAAAACAATTAGAGAAAAAATAAAATTAAAATAGAAAAAATAAAAAAAAATAAAATATAAAAAAAAACTAAAAAAAATAAAAAAAAAAAGACAAACACAGAAAAAATAATTGTGAGTGCAGAATTTTGAACGTCCACAGCCGCTGGTTGTAGTCGAAGTGATAACTGGTATAAAACAAAGTGTGTTCTTCTCATTGTATGTGTTATATTATAACCTATACTAAACTTGAATTACCAACAGATGAAAACGATAGTTTAAACGTTTGATCGTCACGAGCTCTTTCAGTGTCAGAAGACAATATTTCATTCACCAAATGTGCAGAAACGAAATTACCGCGTGTACAAATCGCTCAATTCCAGATCATTTGATATCGAAACAGAATTTGCAAAAAAAGTTCGAGAAACCGCGCTTTTACGTACTAGGAAAAAGTTGAAAGCCGTCCCGATGGCCAGGGTGGGGAAGATTGTTAAGGCAGTAGTGCCGCAACGATTCTCGGACCGAAGGATGCGCGTGGAAGATTTTACCCGCCTCGGGCATGGTTGTGTTTTGTGTTCGTCCTTTCAACCTCATCACCAACCATATCATATAACCTTCACAGTAAACTAATAACGTTAAAATCCATTAGTGGTCACTAATAATCCAGATGTTGATGTATCTTAAATACCCCCAAAAATGATGAAAACATGACCGTGCGTCAGGTGGAGACCGAACCTTGCCAAACCTCCGCCTTCGTACATTGGAACGATTCCCCGAGCCCCCGCCAGAGAGAAGAGAAAGTCGAGGCAGAGGGCCGTTGGCAACCTGCAAGGCGGGGCAGACGCGAGGCCAGGCCGAGGAGGCGGCGAGACCCAAGAGCTACGAGTCAAAAGAGGCGACACCGCGGAACCTCCGTGGCGCAGGGGAGCGGGCTGTAAGGACGGGGAGCGCTCAGTTGGGCGAGGGCGGGTCGGGGCAGCGCGGGACTAGTTGGAGAGCGTGATGAAAGGGCGGGGCGGCAAAGGCAGGAATGGGTGGGGTGTGCGCCAAGGGCGGGCGGGCATGCCGCCCCGCCCCTTCTCATCACGCTCTCCAACTAGTCGCCCCTGCCCCGACCCCGCCCTCGCCCAACCTGAGCGCTCCCCCGTCCTTACAGCCCGCTCCCCCTGCGCCACGAGGTCCCCGCGGGTCGCCTCTTTGAACTCGAGCTCTGGCCTCGCCGCCTCCTCGGCCTGGCCCTCGCGTCTGCCGCCTTTGCGGTGCCAACGCCCTCGCCTCGACTTCTCTCTCCCGGGCGCGGGGGCTCGGGGAATCGTCCAAGTACGAAGGCCGGAGGTTGCGCGTTCGGGTCTCACACTGCACGGTCATGTTTTCATCATTTTTGGGGGTATTTAAGATCACATCAACATCTAGATTATTAGTGACCACTAATGGATTTAACGTTATAGTTACTGTGAAGGTTATATGATATGGTGGTGATGAGGTTGAAAGGACGAACACAAACACAACCATGCCCGAGGCGGGTATCTCACCTGCGATCCTTCGGTCCGAGATCGCTGCGGCACTACTGCCTTAACAATCTTGGCCATCGGGATCGGCTTTCAACTTTTTTCTGTACGTAAAAGGGACTTTCTCGAACTTTTTTATGCAATTCTGTTTCGATATCAAAATTGATCTGAATTGAGCGATTTACACCGTAATTTCGTTTTCTGCACAATGGTGATGAAAATATTTCTTCTGGACACTGCAAAAAGCTCTGACGATCAAACAGTTAAACTACTCAGTTTCATCTGTGGTAATCAAATTTAGTTACGTTATATTAAGACTGACCATGGAATGAGACAGAACACACTTTGTGTTTTATTTCTCAGTATATAATCACTTCACATTACAATCCCACACTTTAGAACGCTATCGAAGCTCACTTTTTCTTCTGTTTTGCTCCCTGCTTTTACCCTCCCGCTTCTTTTCTGTCTTTGATTACCTTTAACTCCAAACTCATGACAGCCTCTTTCTTAACCTCGTCTCTTCTCTTGCCTTCTCTTTATTCTTCCCACCACTTGATTCTTTTACTTTCACGTCTTTCAACTTGACGCATCAACTTGACTTGACGCAGGTTTTATTTTTTTATTTTTGCTTTCTACTCGTTTTCTTTTTTCTTGCTTGTCTTGCTTGCCACTCTTCCCACCATAATATGAACTGTTGTTAAAAAATTCTAACACTTGTAGAGCACTTTTATTTGTGCTTTGCAACATGCCACTGACTTTGTAATTTTGTTTTCTCTTGTAAATGTAATGGATTTACTCCTTTCAGACGTATCATGTTCGTGTAAACCATACCTTTCCACTCCTCTGCTTGTTTGCTTTGTTTTAAGGAGCGCTGATGGTAGCGTCCAACACATTGTAGACATTTCTGCATACGAAGTCCAAATTTCGAAACGAATTTGTTACTGTGCTGTCAAAACCTCGAATTTTACAATCCAAGTTTCACTTCTAACCGATAATCTTTATTTTGCAGATGTCTCTATCATCCTGATTGATGCCATGCCCTCCTGATAAGCTGACTTCAATGTCAACATATATAGTTCCCGGCATCTGATAACATCGATTATCAATTGTTTGCCGTCTATTTCCTTCTTTACTCAATTACGAGTAAAGAAGGAAATAGTGACTCATTTCCCTCAAAACTTTCCTCCAACTTTCTTCATATAACGCTGGCTCATATATATATATATATATATATATATATATATATATATATATATATATATATATATCCGTTCTTTCTACCTAGTAACTACCCGGTCATCAAATTAGTACCAATTTCTTATTTTGGAACATCTCTTAAACACTTTACTCTCTAGTTATGTTGTGAACGTCCTTCTACTCTACATTTATCTCATATCCCCTTGTAGTAGAACAGGCCTGCACAGCATTTTGCGCTTTGACTGACCTCGAGAGCCGCACGCGAGCAACTCGAGTGCAATTGGGTGCGAGAAATTGAGAGATAATAGCGGACTATTGCATAGATAGTATCATTACTTTTTATTTTGGAAATGTTTGTTATTGATGTACGGTAATGTGCAGTATGAACCTGAAACAAATTAGACCTGCATATTAGATTTCGATACCAGTATTGTAATTGTGTGTAGGGCCGATAATATAATTTCCTTTGCTACGATGTAATCACTAATTGAGCGTACTGCTAGATACAAAATTGTATCACAGAATTATTTTTGTTTGATGATAGTAATAAATTATTTTTCTCATTAACTATGTTTAATTTATTAAGACGGTTTTATGAAATCGAAAAAATCTTATTCTTAAACAAATAAAATACATTTAAACCTTAAATTTTTTTGTTCTAATTTTCTTTCTTTTTACCTTAAAATTACTCTCTCTTCTAATTTCCGGCAGGAGTACTTCATATTTCTAATTTCAAAATCAATGAATATGAATACTTTATATTTATTCATAATCGTTTACGACTTCGTATAAAAATATTAGGCCCGTTCCGTTCTTTTTAAGAAGACTCATACTAATGTCGTGATTGCCCGTGAAATATTGTAAGAGGTTTGCACGTTAGTATTTCTTATTCAGCTTTATAAAGAGGAGAAATAGTCACAAATATATGTTGCACCAAAAATTACCATTCTTGAAATTGCCTCTATTTTATTTTTATATCAGTCTTGATGTGAGAGACTTCTTTCAATTTCCTCCGTTTTGCCATCATTTGGAGATTATTACATTACTGGTGAAAAGTCAATTATTAAATTGTATGTTTTTGTGAGTTAAAATTACATAATACATTTTTAAAAGAGGTCATTGCTTTAAAATATTGCATATGAGTTACAATGAGCATAAAGTAAAAAAAAATTGATACATAACAATGCACACAAGAACATAAACAGTGAAATATGGCTCTTGTAGCTTTAGAAATACCGTAGATTACCCATTTAAATTAGTGAGAAAATTATTTCATAGCATGGATCATTGCATTAGACATCCAGGCATTCAATCTACGCGCCGGTTCGACCCCACTCCCGCTTCTCCCCTCCCTCCAAAGGTGCCTACTCCCCACTACTTGCACTTTGGACGGTCTCGCGAGCAGACAACATTGCTAGGAACATCTGGGTAGCTTTCCTGTACGCAAGATGCACGTACGCTGGAAAACCTATGAGTTTCTTTCAAATGCGCCAGGCACAAGTACGCTAGAAACATCCGTGCCCTTTTCATGTGCGCTAGGCGCACTTACGCAACATTCAACCGGGTCCCTTTCTTGCATGTTGGACCCACGTATACTAGAAACATCCGGGTCCGTTTCTGGTGCGCTAGAAACACGAAGTTCTCTTTCCTGTATTCAAGACGCACGTACGCTAGAAACATCTGAGTCCCTTTCATGTGCGCTAGGCGCGGTGTCGGTGCGTTCCGACGGCCTCCACCCGCTCTTCCCCATTTCGCGCAGCCTTTCAGCGACCTCCGGCGGCGGCGGCGGCGGCAGCGGCCCGCCTTTTATCTCCGGCTCGCGCCTTCCACCTTCCTCCCCCCTCCATCCTCCCCTCTATCTGTCGCAGCGGCGTTTACTCGGACAACTCGGCGTCGGCCTCGGCAGCACCTCGCGCCTTCGCCCCGTCTGCTAGCGCCACGGCAACCTGCCTACGCCACAAGCACCCCCCACGGCCATCTTCGCGCCCCTGCGGGCGCGGCATACCGCCACGCCGGCGCGGATCAATGCGGTCTCCAAAGTCCTCCAGGCCACCCCTAACGGCCTGGTGGCAACTCCCTCCCTGCTCACTCCCGCCTACTTGGTCCCTGGCCGCTGCCTTGCCTCGCGCTGCGCTGCCCCGCTTGCTCACCACCTACGCGCCCAACTGCCCATCACGCCACCACCTTTCTCACCGGCCGCCGTTCGCGGTGACGCCTCGGCCACCGCTCTCTGCGGCGACGAGCTTGTCCCGACCTCTCCGCTCTTCAAGTCCTCCCAACACGGCTCTTCTCGATCGCTCTTTCCTCACGCGATTTCTCCTCGTTATTTCGTTTCCACGCGTTTTGATGGGTCGTGATTGCCGTTGACGCACACCTTTTTTCACTCGTTAACGCTTATTGCTTTTTTTCTTTTATTGAAAATTTTAATACGAACTCTCACAACATATTGTGGAATTTATTGCGTTTTACTCGATTTATTTCTAGTGATAAATTATTTATTTACTTCTTTTGTCTTATTGTTCATTTATAGTGTTTATTAGTAAGAATGATTTTCCTAGTATCATCTCTTCTTAATTTCAATTCAATCACTTCTATTCATTGTTTGGAACATTACCGTTATCAAGATAACAATATCTTATGACTATAGAGTAAAGATATAATCAAATAATAATAGGAGTATACAAGCAGTACCTTAGATACGCGCTACATAAAATATCATTTAAGTAGTGGAAAAGAACATTTAGAATCAATGTGTGCTGGCTCAATTTACATTCACGTTGCCATTTTTATAAATACCAATCACTCGAGGAAGATTAAAATCCAATCTATTACTAATTGGTTCACAGAAAGGCTTTCAAAACAAATTGATAATACGTAAACATCTGGACAAATGAAAAATAAATGACGATTATTATGAAAATTATGTTTTATTTGAATCAAATATTTGTACACAAATGAAATAAAATAGAATACTTCCAGAGAATTTGCTAAAGTATCGAGATTTCATCAAAATTGGTGGCATATCTGGATAATATTCAAGAGTGTTCTTGGGTTTGTCTTTTTCTAGAAAAGTTACATTGTGATTCCTGTTTCATAGTTACAAGGAATTATAGTAGATAGTTGAAATAACTAAACTCGGTTATTTCGTATTTTGAAAATTAATTAACACCCTTGAACCACTTTTCCATTTTATTCTGTATCATTCTTAGTAAGCAAAAATAAAATCCTTTCTAAACCGCAAATTAAAAAAAACTATCGCATTAGCTTTGAAAGATTTTACTATATTTTCTCATTTACTAATTCATAACTGTTGAAAATTGCTTGAACGAATAAAACACAGTTTTTTCGTAAAGAAACATTACAAAACTGCAAACAAACGCATTTGTGTATCGCGACGAGTATTATTTCCTTGTCACATTCTTCTAAAAAAGATTGTCACCCCTGGTTTTGTCACGCCTGTCCTTGGCTGTCCTCAACGCGTTCTGCCTTGACACTGCTTTCCCCGCCGCCCTCCCTCCCGCTCCCTCTGTCGTCCTCTCTGTCTGACGTCGCCGCCGCTGTCTCTGCGTGCGACACCAAGTTCTCAGTATCTCGAGCGGCGACGGCGAAGTTACACGCGCCTTGTCGTCTTCCGAAGCACTTGGCCGAGTGTTTTCAACGCAGTGACATCCTCGCCCGAGTTTCGGCTGTAAATTGATACAGAAATTCTCTCTCTCTCGCAAAGCGTTTTGCCACTCGTTTGCTCGCTTGCAATTTCTTCCGTCGACTCCGACTCCTATCGCGAACCAATTTGCGACTTTCTCTGAAACTCTTTCCAACTTAAAATTGGTTCCGATGTCCAAGAATTTGTCTTCTAGAAAATTACCGTATCAAAATACACTGAACGGACCGCTGACGCTACAAATCCTTTTCCATGTCATATTATTTGAAAATGGGATGTGAGGTTTGGTAATTTTATTAATGATGAACAATATTTTTTCCTTTAGGCGGAATTTTTAGTTACAAATAATGATGAATCAAACTAGAGTACGAAAGTTGTGAGAAAAAATAATATATGTGAGTAAAAGCAGAAAATGACTTCCTTTTCAGGGCTTAGCTTTTCACTGCACCTTAAAACGAAAATATAAGCTTAATGTCACAGTGACTCTTTCAAATTTGTATAACATCGAGCATCTATGGAAATGTACGAGAATAATCAACTTAGAGCTGAGGAAAAGAATATAATCAAAGTTAATGTAACAAAATCACTTATATATTCAAAACCAGCATATTAAAAAAAGCATTACAAAGTTAATAACATTCGTAAAAAACCAGTATAAATATCGCTATTAACCTTTGTTGTTGATGCAACTGAAAATAAATGAAAAAATATTAGGGCAAGAGTATCTCTCATCAACGTTTATGCCAAGAGGACCCAGTGTAACACAAGGAATTGAATGGACATTTCATTCAAGGCGCTGACTACATTTTTATATCAAAAAACCCCCATCTCTTATTGACTTTCTCAAACTAAGAAGAATAGTTATGATTTGATTCCGTTCTCTAATATAAGGTTGTAGGTAATCACTGTAGAATTAACGTAGAAAAAGTAGTAGAGAATATATATAATAAAATACTAATTAATTAATCAGCTCAGAAATTATGTTGGCGGTTAAGCAGTACTTTATCTGAATTTACGGAGAGGTATTTCCTTCATAAAATGTGGTGTTTACGATTTTGCAACTACAACTCGCAGCATAATTCTGAATAGAAAGAACGTAACTGCTCGTTTGTCATCTGTTCAATTTGAAGAAGAGCGTTACGTCTTATTGTCATCACTGGAAACGGGGAAAGTGCTATAACTTACAACGTCCTGGCGCACTCTTAAAATCGTCGGTTCCAACTTTATTCCTCACCACTGCAAGGAACAAATACGGAGAAATATTACGTTTCTTATCCATAAATATCCAGCAAGTGTGTTAGAGGTTTTGAGAGTTCGTTGCCCGCCATTTGTTACGGAAGTTCCAAGCTGTGTCATCTCCTCCGTCCCTCCCGGGTGCCCGGTCGTTTTGTGTCTAATGTATGCGAGCCATGAAATATGTGGGACGTGCGCCGCGCGCCCAGCCTGCTCCGGCGACGGGGGATGGAATGGGAGGGGCGGACGCCGGGGGCGGGGACGGGGCCCGGCGAAGACAACGGCGGAGCCAGTGGCAACGGCTGAGGCGGTTTGAATGCAAACGGGAACGGAAGGGCGGGCAACGGGGAGAGTGGTGGAGAGGTAAGACGGGTTTATTTCATTGATTGCTGTTTCCGAGCCAGTCAACTATCAAGTTCATTATTCACTTAATTGTAGTATATGTTTTATAAAGAGTTTTATATCCCACCGCTGAATGGCGAGATCCGGTGCAGACCTACACGTTGGCTAGCTGTTTCCCCCACCAGGTATCTCCCACCAGCGGGGCATCGCTCCAGCGGGAGACAAGCTCAAAGCCTTCGACCGGTCTCCAGACATGTGTGGTACTATAGAACGTATTCGCGTGTATGTGTGTGTGTGATCGTGTGTAAGTGAGGTTGAAACAAAGAAGAGGCAGGAACGATCTAGAGCGGTCTGTGTCCCGTTTGTGAGTGCTGCTTCGGCATTCCCCTGGTATTGATTTGCAAAACCACGGAAAACTATCGATCAGAGCAGCCAGCTTCTAGAATTCTCCCGTCAGTGTCTGAATTCCACCCAGCTGTCGAAAATCCTTTCACCGACGAACCGTATAACTTCCTAATTCTAATGAGAGCGTAGGCTTCCGCGGCCGGAGTTAGTATTTACTAGGCTGTCCATGGACGCGGCGTCACCCGGACAGCCTTGTAAATACATTCCTAAGCCTAAGCCGGCGGATGAGTTAAGAGGACAGGAAAATTTGCAGTCGTTTTGAGGGCGTCGGGAACAACTGATGGGGAGTGAGTCGTGGACTGGGGATGCTCCTTAGGTGGGACGGGGATAGTTTTGGGGGCAGTGCTAAACAGTATGAATACATCGGATACCGATGAAATTCGCGTATTTAATGACACGAAAGAAGTAATATTGGGAACGAAGCGATCTATGTTATGCCTTACCTGTATTTTGTCATAAAATATCATTGAAATTTCTCTTCGGTTGGTTTTATGTTAATTGCAGAGACTGAAAGGCAGAATATTACCATTATCTTCAAAAAGCACAATGGAGTAGATTTAAATACTACATCTCGAATGGGCGTGTTTTGCTTGCTGATATAACGTAAATTGCATTATACATGACTTTCATTATCCTTTTGCTTCAGCCTTTTGTTAAAACACACTTCCGGTTGGGATGGATATAGCACATGTTGAAGAGTTGAAGAGTATCGGAAATACGTAATGGGATAGTCACAATGATGAAGTGCAAATAACTAAGGCCGACAGGGCCAAATCTATGAACGAAGGGATTGCAGTGCTTAGGAAAGTGAACATCACTAGGTCACTGTGCTTCGGGGAAAGGGCACAGCGTGGACCTTGCTGACTGCCAACAAACGACTAGTAGTTGACCAAATGACCTAACACATGACAGAAGCGAAAGCTACATTGGAATAGTTTATCCAATATAGTGTAATGGTTTGAGGGTACTAAGGTGAATCAAGCGTCTTATGTCATGGAGATTGCTGTGGCAATAATACTGACATTTACTAAATGACGAAAAACACTGCGATGGGGTAAACACAAGTCAGCATATCCTCTAATAAAGAAAAGAAAAAAAGTGAGATGGAGTGTGTTCATGACAACTGTAGCATATTTGAAGACAGCAAAAGTAACCGATTCGGAATGCGCTAATGGCGCAATTACGTTATAAGTACTTCCTAGTGTGTCTTTGCCCTGACTAATGACGGGAAATTGCAATGGTGTGGTGCCATAACAGTGACTACTGACAAAGTGGAGTGGGGGACAGATGATGAAAGGAGGGAAGGTATAAAGTGACGGAGTTCAGTGGGTCCGGAGTACGCTAAGTCCGACTTTGAAAGTCCACAGAGAGGAACGCAAACCTCCTGCCACGCTCGCTGTTAAAGTTGGGCCGCCTGAAAACTTACACGGGTGCGTCTACAGAGTAATTAAGGCAATCTTTTCGACGTTGTTTCTCACAACTGGTGACGACGGCCTCTGACGTTCCGACGTAGAAATCTACAAGGGTTACACAAACGACAGAGTTACTTTCGCTTTCTCAATAAATAACTTGAATGTTTTCAAATGACCTATGATGATAATTGATGATATATACTTATTGATGATAAATGCAGGAATAAAATTCAATATATAATTGAAAGAAATAGTCGCTAGAAGTGCAATTTCAAAGCAATTAAATTGCAATGAAGTGATGTAGCTAAAGGCTAGTTCCCAACCAAGAAGACAGCAATTTTGCATCTACAGATATTGCTGCCACTATTCTGAAAATATTAAAATTTAAAATATAAATGCATTCTATTGGATATATTGATTTCTTATGAATATGTATATAAGACATGATTGACAAAAATCACGATTCAAGTATTTCAAAGGCTCAAAATATTCTGGATCAAAACAAAAAAGAACGTTTTATTCGTTCCTGTATTCCAAAATTCAGAAAAGAATTAATGTAAGAATGATTAATGAAATAAAAGACCTTCCACGCGTTAATGTAAGTAACATGTGCAATGTCTTTCAGTACTACAAGATATACCAGGGTAGAAAAACATTCGAAATAAAATAATTTTATTTCTTTATAACGTGTCCAAACAATAACGCTTTCTGCAAAGTGATGGAGTGCGATAGATATATTTTCACAACCATGTTCTTTTTTACTGTATAAATTCTATTACCGTCAGTTACCATAAAGCATAACTAAAACAAAAAACAACAACTAGAAGTCAAAGCCAGAACCACGTGCGCGGGAGGTGAAATACCTGCCAAGGACACTTCGCATTAAATCATGTAAATAATCTATCAATATAGACTTTCATTAAACTTAGTTTTAAATGATTTCGAATTGCTTACATTTTATTATAAATTAGTTTTGAATTTTGAAAATTACATCACCGTCATTCGATGGAGCTGCAACCTTTAGTTTGTTTGGTCACTGACAGCTACAAAAACGAAATATGATGATATTTTATTGAGCTTATTTTACCATCTGATAATCGCGTTGTTGCCAGAATATTTGAAGCTACTTATTTGACTTTGGCCCATCCGCGTGCTTACCTTTTGCTCGAAATCATTCATAAACGTAACATTGATACAAATGCGTGTCCTTGGGCACCTACACGAGACTGGAATCGGCAGCGTTCTGTGGGAGTGTACAGAATTAAAACATTTTCCCAGGTCAAAAAAACTAGTAAATCATTACACAGCACATCCTTAATCGTGTAAATGGTAACGGTTATAATACTCTATCTTATATTTTTTAAAAGAACTTTCAATAATTTCAAGATCTAATATCGAGGAGTAGATTTCATTAACAAATAAAACTCTCACTTAAGTGTGTATAGTAATTCCATTGAAAAGGAATGGGAACATTGTCCACATATAACTCAAAACTTCGCAAAATATACCAATAGTTTCAAATAAGTGCACATAAATGATATAAAGACATAATATCGAAGAATAAATTGTATTACAGAAGCAATATTTGCCTTTCAAGATGTAGTTGTAGAAGAAAATCGAATAATATATGATTTTTTTTTCAAAATTTACAAGATTTTATTGGAAAACAACTCTGTGCTTTATTTATAAGAAAACTGCACAAAACTAAAGAGTAATTTGAAGCTATTTTTGCTACGTTTATCAAACGCTGAGGATTATTATAAACTACCCGAAAAATTAAAACATCTGTTTCAAATAAAAAGAACCGTCCAAATCTCCAGAACGTTTTAGACGCTAGTTGTGTTCTGACAGACGAAAGAACAGATGGTTTACAAAATAGTTAGATTCCAAAAAAGTGTATTTCCGTAAAATATCGAAATAAATGTTTTTAGCATCCCGTAACTTTCTGTCCACGACAAAGAAACGCATAAGATTTATCATTCAAAGAACCAATGTTGCAAAACATTTAAATTTTTATGAAAAGTATTCGGAAGCTATTTTATGTAAAGAAATTTCTTCAGCGACTAACTTCAATTTTCTTCAACCTTAATTAAACCTGTTTTATGAATATAATATAGAACCAATAGTAGTAAACAAATACAGTAATCGCAAATTAAAAGGAAGGGAGTGTATTGAGTGTAACTTTTTATTTAATGTCATATTTATGTAACTATATTGACTTCCAATACAATAATATGAGATGCACAGTTTAATTAACTATCAAAATATTTACGAAACCCTTACTCAGCGCAAAGTGTGAGACGAAGCAAAAAGTATATATATAAAGTTGCAAATTAGCAACCCGTCATACAAAACAAAAATAATAAACTCGATAATAAAACTCCAAAGGTAAACGTACTTATTGCGAGTATTCTCGGTATGGCACGAATTTTCCCGATTTGAAAACTCCAGCGTACCCTGTTTGCACAGGGAATGGCACCATCATACGCGGCATCATGATTGATGGCAGTTTCCCCTGCGCACACTTCGCAGCGGGGGCGGGAGGCGGGTGGGGCATCCGAAATTCAGAGCGAGCGGGTCCGGAGCGCGGGGCCAACACAGCGACGCTCTCCCGGCTCGCTCTGGATTCAGGCGACGTGCAAATTTCAGCGGACGAAAGTTAAACAAACTTCACTAGATTAACTGGACACTGTAGTTTCCCCGCGTCCTAAAAAGTCAATTCCTCTCCATCATTCACGCAAACATGATATTTCGTCGCTGGCGGAGGCTACTCTCGCGACGGAGTGGGTCCCAACACCGCGGGAGGAACTCAGAGCTGGAGTGGGGATGTCGATTCGATGGTGATGGAAGGAGGGCGAGCCCCGTTGCCAGGA
Organism: Gryllus bimaculatus; assembly: GCA_017312745.1. Taxonomy (NCBI): domain Eukaryota; kingdom Metazoa; phylum Arthropoda; class Insecta; order Orthoptera; family Gryllidae; genus Gryllus; species Gryllus bimaculatus. The sequence continues at coordinate 1,268,780 of BOPP01000156.1, forward strand.
GAACACTGTGGAAGGGAGCCTAGGGGCAGGAGTGGAGAGAATAAAGGAGGCTGGGAATAGGAAGAGGCGGTAAAACGAGGATGCAGACGATGGGAAATGGGTCACGACGGGACGTCGGAATGAAACAATGGAAAGAAGATTGCTGAGAAATCAGGATTAAGGGAGAGGCTGGAAGGGAACAAGTGTTGGTGGAGATGCAACCGGGGGGAAACAGGCAATCGAGATAGAGGAAGGACTTCAGCGGGGATAAAGATACTGTGGAGAGCGGATTTTGGAAAGGGAAGAGGCGTGGCGCGTCTGGAGCAGCGTAGAGGATGAGGTTAGTCTAAGGCAGGAAAGAGACGGGTATGGAGAGAACAAGGCGTAATCGATGGGGCGCAGAGGGGAGGAATCTTGGGAGAGGCGATGATGAGAAAGATGAAGTGGGGCAGAACCGAGGTGGCATCATGGGCGAGGCGACCCGCCGCGCAGCAATGCAGCCCGAGTTGCACCCGAGCAGGGGCGGTGACTGCGACGGAGGCAGTTCGGGAGCAATGGGAAGCGGGCCGCCCGCCTGCACCGCGCCGCGTCGGTGTTTCGTCTAACTACCGGCGATGTAGTTCGTTCTCATTTCTGGAAATAAATATTCATGAAGGCGCCGACGTGACGACGGTTATTTCACGGGGCGTTCGTCGCCGTGCGCGAAAGCCACCCCCGCTCCGTTCCGGCGCTCAACAGCTGCCTTCGCCTCCCTGCGATGCGGCGGTGGGGCTGCAGCGGTGCAACACGGGCGGGACGCGGGCGACGAGGCCAAAACGCGAAACAAGGGTACAAAAGGGGACACGTAGGGGCAAAGGAGGGCAAAGGGGGGCAAAGGAGGTGGTTAAAGGGACCAAAAGGGTCAAAAGGAAGTAAAAGGAGGAAAGGGGGGCAAATGAGGCAAACCTGGGGCAAAACAGGGCTAAAGCGTGCAAAAGAGGCTCAGGGAGGCAAAGGGGGGTGATAAATTGGGCAAATGGCAAAAGAAAGCAAAGATGTAGGAAAAGGGGGCAAATATGGGGGAAAAGGGTGAAAAACAGGAGAAATGGGGGTGACGAGGTTACTGGGATGTCGGGGTAGAGGAGGATGATGAGGGAGAAGGGATGACGTTGGTGAGGAGGTGGCTGGTGCGAGACGGAGAAGCTGCGAAAGATGTTGCCGAGGGCGGCTGCTGGAGTTGCGTGTGACAGAAACTGAGACGTGAACGTCAGGCGCTGATATCGGCGGCGGCGGTGACGACTGAGGTGGTGGCAGCGCAACGCACGGGAGATGGAGGCGAAAGAGGTGTACCTTTAAAACAAACACCGTTGCTTAGTAATGAAACGAGTGACTGGCGAGCGGTGGAGTGGGGGACGCCAGCGGACAGAAGGATGGGGCGGGAAAGGCGTGGCGGGCGGGACGTGGCATGGCGTGGCGCGGCGGGGCGGGTGAGGGGAGTGGGGTGTGGTGGGATGGCAGCAATGGCAGGCGGAAGGACGCGGTGGGTGGTGTGGAGTAGAGTGGCGAGGCAGATGGGTGGGGTGGGAACAGATGAATGGGTGGCGATGGGACGAGGTGGGGTAGGGTGGGATGGACGGGCGCGGCGGAGTGAGGCAGGTGCGTGTAGTGGGTAGAGTTGAGGAATGGCATGGCATGGGATGGGAGGGTGAGGTGGGCATTAACGGACGGGAAGGCGTGTCGTGTCGAAGTGCGCCGGAGCAGAGCAGGGCAAGCGTGGGGGGCGTGGAGGGAAGGGTAAGGGGAGGGGGACGGGGAGAGATAAAGCGGTGAGGTGTCCTTCTCGCAGGGCGTCTGCAGAGACTTCGCGACGCCGCCCCAGCGACTTTGCGCGCCGGAGAAGTGGTGAGATTGGACGCGACCCCGTTTGTTCGTAGGGTGTACTTGAAAGAAGCGTAATTAGACAAAATAGACTCAAGCGAATTGAATGTAGGAGCAGCTTATTTTAATGAATAAGCATTTAACTGTTGAAGCATTAATATGTAGTTCGTTTGCCAATGCAAGTACGTTTTCCATTTCTCCGGAGCGAAAATTTCTGATTTTCAAAATCACGCTATGTTGGTACCCTTACGCATAAGCTCTATAAAGGTAGAGTGCTATTATTACTAGAGGTCATTAAAATGTGAGCGAATAGTAATATTCTCCACCATACCTCGCATACATTTTAGGATAAATAAATTTAAAAAAATCCCGTCTAAATGTTAGTGTGCATCCATGTTAACACAAACCTGTACAGCTGCGGATGATCAGAGACCACAAAACGTTGTGAGACAGACGGAAAATAAATCCCCCTAAAATAAAAAAATGATGGTTTTTATTATAGCAGGCAACTACTTCCCGGAAACCAATTTAAATATAGGCAAACATATTAAATAAATAAAGTTTTTGTTTTATTATTGGGTTTTTACGCAGTCGTTCTCACCCACTCAACTGTTAAATTCTTACACGATGCACAGGAAAAGAGGAATATTAAAAAAACTTTAAAGAAAGAGGAGAGAGATGGACTGTATAAAATACCTTAGTTCTTCTACGTTTCAAACACAGTTCAAAATGATTGCGGGTAGATTTTAGATTATTTTTCCTCTTTAGTATTGATGCAAGACACATTTAGAGTATGATATCATTACCGGACATTACTAAATATCTGATTTAAAGGTATAACGAAGACCTGGTAATTGATCGTTATCGGAATTTATAATTCAATTATTTCTACTGCTGACAAATGCTGAAAATACTGAAAAAATGATAAAAGAAGAAGAACATCTGAAAAAATACAATATATAAATTTTTATGATATTGAAAAGGCAGAAGACACAAAGAAAGAAAAGAAAATTAAAAAAGAAGAGAGTGGCAATAACGTTGCGTCGCGTTCACTTTCTTTTGTTAGCTTTGCACTTCTAACTATGTTGCTTCATCGTGAAATACTTGAAATTTATGAGATTTGTTCTGCAGTGTTATACAGAATTTATGGCAATGACTTTGAAAGCTTTCGATCGTGAACTAGCTCAACACTGTAACTTATGATGTTTGCTGACATCGATCTATGTACAAAACACTGTTTGAGCAATAGAAAGTAAGAAGAGTATGTGAGTTACAAAAACACTCATTAATCTCAATCAAATGAAGGAGGTAAAGCTCCCACATCGTTCTGTGGCTTGCATCGTATTTTACATTCATACAACTTGAGCGTATACAATTTTTATGAATCTTCAATATTCACGTATGTCCGGTTTTTATACAACACGAATTTATTACAAAACGCAAAAATACAGGAAAATAATTACTTATAGAACGCGGGTATCTCTGATGCTGAAGTGTAACTAATTATTTGAGAAATGCTTCTAGCACAGGCGTAACACTCACGCTGCTAATTGCAATTTAATTAAATATTTTGGTATTGTATTCAAACACGATCTGATACGTGTTCATTGAAACGTTGTAATGTACTATGAGAATATCAAAGTAGCACAAGGGACCAATTTCATGACAGTAGGCATGTGAAACCAAACTGCAGCGGATGAATAAACATTACGGATCACGAAACACAGAAAGAAGATAGTTAACCGACTGAGTTTACTAAAATTAAATGTAAATAATATTTAGATGCATTAATTCTCTCTGCCGTGTATTTATGACTGAGTTCGAGAGTTACCTTAAATGAGTCTCAGGCATTCTGTTTTACATTTCTTTTATCAGACTAAATTTAAAAACAAAACACTTGCTTAGATTGATTAATTAGAATTTTTCGGGCGCGACAACTGCTAAGGTCATTATTCCCGCAAGTGTTGTGTATTTTTTAAGCGCAGGATGCACCAGTGATCTTTTTCTGCCTGATGGTGAGTTCCGGCGCCTACCTTAGGTTTACGGGCTTCTCCTAAAAAAGTTACCTCCCAACAGCCCAAACCGGGAAACGCACTAACCTCTCGTCTGGTGTCCTGCCAAAAAGCTTGCTTAGGCTAAACTATTGACGTCTAGTGTCAAAAAACAAATTAGAAATAATAATTAAATAATAGTAATAGCCCATGTAGCTTCGTATATGCGGCAAAGACATCCTACTCTTCAGTAGGGTGGATGAAGATTAACCTATTGTAATTTTTTTTTCTTGAAACTTAAACCTAAACACTTATTTTAACACAAAATTTTCTATGTTTTTTCACTTTTTAATGTTCTTGTTTATAAAGTGAATTCTGGAAACATAATTTCTTCGCACTATTATATTTGTTTAAACATTAGATGTCTTAGCAGAATATTTATCTTCAAAACTTATATGAGAAATGAATAGTCTAAATCTTAAACAGAATATATGAGTTTTAAATTATTGAACTCACAGGATGTGTTTGGGATATGTTTAGAAATTAAGACTCCACAGTTTTCGACTAAATGTACTTTTTCCGCAACTCGCCGTGTTCTTGGACAGCTAAAACAATGGAACGATAAAAACACGCACTCCGGCCGTTCAAGCTTCCCATTACTTTCAGCCTCGTTGCAATTCACCCACTTTCCACCTCTTTTACTCCTCTCTCGCCAGATACCATCAAAGACCACAAAACAGGCACAATACTAAAAAAGAAAAAAAACAACCTTCACTATTGTTCCATCGATTACGTACACTCGCATCAAAAACCGTTCCACTGGCTATCCTCCCGCCGTAACAAAGTCCGATAAAACATCTAAGAAACTAACTTTTCCCTGCGGATCTTTGCTCCACCAATAACGAGCAGTAGAACCAATATTGGAATCACAGTCTCAACGACTCAGCGTTCATAAATCCCTTTGCGGCTGTGGCTGCGGAGATGGCGGTGGCGACGGAGATGGCGGAGGAGGCAGCGGGGGCTGATGGGGCGAGGCGGAGGGCAGAGGGTGGCTGTGGAAGGCTGCGAGAGGTTGCGGGAGATGGCGGGGGGCGTTGCGGAGCGGCGGCGCAGGGACGGAGGTGCGGCGCGAAGACAGCGGGTGGCGGCGGGGTGGCGCGAAATGAGGTTAGGCGCCGGCGTGCGTGGGGGTGCGCAGAGGGGGCGGCAGGGACTGATGAGGAGAGGCGGATGGCAGAGGGCTGAACTGTAGAAGCTGCGGAGTGGTGGGGCAGGATTTGCAGGGGGTCGTTTGGGGCGCGCCGGGGTAGCGGGGCGTTCGCAAGGAGGCGGGGTTAAGCGGCGAGGTGGGCAGCCTGATGGCGGACTGCTGGATGGCGGGCCAGTGGTGACGACTGGGATTGGGGGCAGTGATGACGCTGGAGTGATACAGTGCCGGAGGCGGGGGCGGGTGGGTGGTTACCGGAGGCGCACGGGGCGCAGCGGCGGAGAGAAGAGGTCGGGGGCTGTGGGGGCAGCCGCCGTGGCGGTCCCCGCTTCGGGGCTCGCGGGCCCGGCTGCACCGAGCCGCGCCGCGTCGCGCCGTCGTTGCGGGCCCACCAGGGCTATTGATTTCCGCGGAGCGCGAGGGGCGAGGGGCGCGCTCCGCTGCCGATCTGGTCAGCGGGCACAAGGGTGGGCACAAGGAAGGGGAAGAGGAACCTTCGGATTCTATTTCCCTTCATTAAAAAAATACCTATATATGAATACGCGAAGAAGAACGGTGGAACCCTTTCTAAGCATATTTGGGAGCACGAAGGAGAGTGTGATTTGTTGCAGTTAAAGTTTATATGGAGAAGTGCATAGATTTAAAATTTATTAGTGATATGTGTTACAAATACATTAAATGAAATAATAAAATAAAACGCCTCGCGGGCAGTTGGGTCGCGCCAATGAAAAGGCAGCTTAAGCCAATGAAACAAGAATGCGAATCAAGTGCACGCACCGTCATGCTATCTATTCCCAAATTTTTACTGGATCCAAGCGCATTAAAAAACGTTTATTTCACGAATAACTTTAATATGTACCAACACTATTTTACCATATTACTCTCATAGAACTGAGTTGCCAAACATACCTGAATTTTTCAATGACAATAAGAAAATCACAAGGATAAAAATAGGAAACAAATCCTCACAAGCATAATGGCAAGACTTCAACACAACTCTACATGGAGTGGTTAGAGTGCGAGTATGGATCAAGCCCACGGCCACCTCGGGGCAAAGCATTGTGGTAAGTGAACGAAAATTCTACTTTGATTCAGTTGTGCAATCAGGACCTCGTGCTGTACTCAGAACACATGCGTCCGGTCAAACAAGTGTTTAATTAAGTAATAAATAACAAATGAATCGATAAATTAATTAATAACAAACAAAATGTTTAATTCAACATTAAAGCAATTTTTGTATAGAACAATTGAAAAAAACTATTATCTACAATATATTTTATATCTATTCCTTAATTATTTTTACATTCAAATTATTTAAATAGTTTTTTATTATATATTTGTTTTAAGAATTGCCAGCAACACAAATTAGTTTGCCAGTTTGTTTAAATAAAATATATTTCCTTTTACTTCAAGCTATTCAGTCACTTCACATGGATCCGGTAAACAACTTTTTACTCGTCCAAACTTACAACATTTTTGTCTGTGAATTTCAATCCCTTCCCAAATAGCCTTTTCGCCAGACGTCATGTCATAAATGACCTTCGACAACTGACTACGTTCTACCGGATTCGTAGAGTAGCTAAATCAATTAACAGGTTGTACGCTTGCTTGCACCAACGGCAGAGCCTTTGACGACGCATCCAAAGCAGTCGACAGCTAATGGAAGCCAATCCACGCAGGAGCTGGAAGTGCCAATAAGAAAGAGCCAAGTACTGGTCTTCTTTTATTGAATTCTTAAGAAGATGCATTATGACGTAAGTACATCTTTTCAAATTAATTATCAATATAAATTCGAGTTCCCACCAATCTAAAAAAACACTATGAATTCCCACCAATCTAAAAAAACAACAACATTAATTTGTTTTCTTCAATTGTACAAAAAAAGTCGGATTTTGGGGACTGCTATCCATACATGAAGTAGAACATTTTATTGGTATCCATTTAAAAATACGGTTGTCAAAACAATTTTCTTGTTACCACGAAAAAATATACTTCACGCATGGCTAAATTATGCAGAAAATATACGTATTCCTTAGTAATATTACCGCATTCATGGCCCTATATAATATCCTACCATTTCCAGAGATATAAAACACCCATTAAAATTTAAAATTAAAACCTTTTTAAATATTATAATTTTTATGAAGTTATAGAAGAAAGTTCATATTTCATGAAAAAAGTGGTTGTTTTGTCATGGGAAAAATTTACTTTTGGCCTTGACCTACGGTCTCAGCAAAAAGAAAAAGAAATCTGGTCCCATGAAAAACACACACTTCGAGCAGTTAATACGGCAATAACTATGTACGAGTAATTTCAATTATATATATATATATATATATATATATATATATATATATATATAT